>BMAO01023565.1:0-102195 GCA_019973975.1 Trichonephila clavata
AAAGAAAAAGAACGAAAATGAGGAATTTTATACTTTTTAGTCCGTTATAAAATGGTACGTTAAAATAGTTTAAATTCGAACTTTTTCTGCTTAACACAATTTTTAGGAACGGAATCTGATATAACGATACGGACTCATACGAGGCCCCGTAAACGGTGAGAACAAATACACTTCAGACCCTTTAATTAATATCCATGAAGAGCAAGACTAATTGCAGCAGCCACGTAATTCCGGCTCCAAATATCAAACTCAAGGATAAATTCAACAATGAATAAATGACATTTTTAATATAACTAAAATACACGCTTTTATTGTAGATCGAGCTAAGAAATGAAAAATAAATTATAGTTAAAAAAAAAAAACCAAAAGAGACGCTTTTAAACTGAATCGAACTAAAAAGTAAAAAAAATAATTCTTAATATGAGAATAAATGATTAACGAGAAATTAATGTCATTGGGTAAAAGCGTGGGGTGCTTTGTACTACATTTTTACACTAACTCAGCATTTCGGAATAAAAAGTTAGAATTTATAACAATTGATATATTTATATAACACCCCACGCTTTTACCCCAATGACATAAATTTTCTCGTTAATCCTTTTATTCTTATATTAAGAATTATTTTTTTTTTACTTTTAATTCGATTCAGTTTAAAAGAGTGTTTTTAGTATTTTTAAACTATAATTTATTTATCTTAGGTGCTGTATCTGCTTCAATACATGAAACTGCCTAAGCTGAAAGTCTTTCCTGGCCCTCGTAAATCTTACATAATTTTTTTTATCAGTTTTGATTTGAAATTTCATCTCAGCAAAAACGGTACTTATAGGTATCGTTAACAAAATTCAAAAGACAATGTAAATATTTGGGAAAATTTCTTTCAAATCGTTCTCTATAACATATTGGAGCAGATGTTTCACGTCTCTAATGGTGTTGGGTAAATTTGAGATCATATTTTATAATTCTTCATATAAAAAATTCGTAAGGTTAGAAGTTACTGCTCTCACCTACTTGTAGGACTGTGTATAAATCTTGACAGTATTTGTTCTTTTAGAACATTTTTTAAATTGTTTAAGTCATAGAGAAAACCAAAATTTTCAAATTGTTGATTTGAAGACAAATCTTGAATCCAAATTGCTTATCACAGAATCAATCATGGTATTAAAAATGTTTGTTTCATACCGGCTTTTGACAGACTCTATTAGTTAATCGCCGCCTTCATAATCAAACATTCTTTTCTTTTTGGATACACTTTTATTTTTAAAATCTTTTGGCAAATCATAATTGTTTTTCTCAGTAAACTTGCATTTTCCGAATATTGTGTGCCGATTTTCTTTAATCCAGCTACAAAATGTACGCAAGTATTCAACGGTAGTGCATATATAGGCTTGTGCAGATTGCTATTATTTGCTTATGATATTGACACGCGTTAATAACTCATACAATACATGTAATGATACGATAAATTACAAATTGAACATTTATTTAAAACTAAATCGCAATTACTGAGTGTGTCGGATTGTTTCGTTTGGTTTTTAAGTTTCTATGCATTGAACAACATCATCAAACTGCAATAATGCGGCCTTCACGCCTCGATCTTCGATTCTGCTTTCCCACAGTGTGTCTGATAAAGTCTTAATAGTAAGCCTTAATTTATCTTTGATAATTTTCCTGAATTTGCAGAAACTTGAAAATAGCAACAAAAAAATCTTCTGAATAAAACTAAAAAATGTTTTTGTTGCCATTGATGAATTAGCTGCGTCTACCAATAACAGATTCCAGCTATGATAACCATAAGGTGTGAAAAATGCCCTGGGATTTATATTTAATATTCGAGTTCTAACTCCACTATTTAGGCCTACCATATTTGCACCCTTATTGTATCCTTGTCCACTACAGTTCTGAAAATCTAAGCCATTTTTTTCTAGCTCTCCCAGCATTGCATTGGTCATATAGTCTCCAGTCGTTTCAGTGACAGCAAGAAGTCCTATAAAGTTTTCTTCTATACATCCATTTGATGTACTACAATACCTTAAGATGGCCAACATTTGTTAAATTCTACTACATCCTCTAGTGCAGTTGAGTAAAAAATAAAAAATATTTTGCCTTTTTTTATCCTACCAATCACTTCACTGGGAACTGTGTTTGACATGATTGTGATCAATTCATTTTGAATATCGTGGCTTAGATAATGGTGCACAAGTTGTTTATTATCAATGCGATTTATGTAGTCCATAACATATGATCATATTTAGATATCAATTTAAATAAATGGATGAAGTTTCCAGAATTCTTAGTGTCTTCGTCTATTTTGAGAGATTTGACCTCTAAATGCCAGATTGTGATAGGCCAAGAAATGTATATATGATATCAATGAATCTCTCAAACAAATTGTACCAATATTTTTGAGATTCAAGAATTCGCCTTTCGTTTTCTCGGTCTAAAATTTTTCTGTGCCTTATTCCATTCTGTAATGTTATCCATTGGAACATATAGGTCATATGTTCTTTGGTATTCTCATGTCTGTGGAAAATACTACTTGAGTGTTTCCAATCTCAGCACCCTTTCTGTACCATTTGAGCTTGTGAATTGCCAAATAGTCTGCAAGGAAAACAGAAAACTTTACTTCTGGAGCTTGAATAAACCAACCAGTGACACCGTTGAGTTTCACAATTATTTAGTTTTCTTGAGAAATATGAAAATTGGAAAAGTGTCTATGATCGTCGTTTTTAGGATAATATTCATCACTGTTATTTAACTGCTGTGTGGGACGCCTTTGAACTACATAATGACCCTCTATCATGTGAAAAGTACACAATCCCGTGTAAAACCTCGAAAACGCTTGTTTCACTACGTCAGTGGCATCTCTGTTCGCAGCGAGGAACTAATCTCAATCTCTTCTTGACTGTGACTTGTTACTCAACTTGAACACATAAATCTCAGCGTCAGATTATGATTGAGAAGCTTTTGATCCTATTTTATTTTCGATTTTCGTCGTTTGATATCATAGTCAGTGAATCTAGAGAAACTTCCAAATTCAACGGAGACTCGGATGCGGATAAATGTTGTTGATAAGTCGAAGGAACCGATTAATTTGATTCTGATTGCCAGATTCAGTCTTACCGAGAAATTTCATCATACCTTAACTGGTTAGATACAGCTCTTTCCACTTTTTATTTTCTTTTTGCTGCTTTTTCTCCCGTTATCTTTATCTCTCTCAATGCATAAGTCTGACATGATTAATAAATTATGAAAAAAGCCCAGTTTTACTATTATTTATTCTCACATCAAATACTTTTAAAATTTGTAATATGATATAGTGACATGAACCGAGACTGCGACTGCATGCGGTATTTTAAATGGCTTTCTAATGATGGGAAGTCCCGCCGTCTCTGACTGGGGACTACCCGCAATAGCAGCTTAACTCCAGCTAATGTTGTCTGACTAAATATGATCTAATGAGTGGAAACGACAAAGTTGAGAAATTTTTGATAAAAGAAAATGGAAAATAATATTTCCAAGAACTATTTATTCATGCTCTTTCATGTACTGGTAAATAGAATATCTTTTTAAAAAATCGATAAATATAAATTTTTCGATTTCTCATGGCAAACAATAGACAGAGTTGAGAATTTTCTAATTTATTAACTATAAAAACATTGTAGCCACTTTTGGATATTCCTTATTTTTCGTTTAATTTATTTCGGCTTTGAGGCGCGAGGCCCTATGCACCGCGAGGTTGTGTTCGGTGGCCCACACCGCACACGCCTTACGCCGCCTCTGCCCATGGGCTTAAGAGTCGGAAAACTAAAATAGTGATAAGAGTCGCCAACTTTATATTCTCAAAATAAAATGCATTGCTATAATAAAACTAACTCATCGGCTAAAGAAAGATCTGAATTGAACATAAAAAAAATTAAAAAACTTACTCAAGAGCTTACAGTTTTGTTATACACTTTGATTTCTCTTTGGCAATTTCATCAATTATTTTCACCATATCTATTTTGTACAAAACATTTTATTCTGTACATAATATGGCCAGGTTGTTCAATTTCTCTTTTCTCCCATAGTACTTCTTAAATTAATTTTAACACGTTTTAAAACTAAAAAAGATTATTCACCTGATGCATTCGATATCGGTATTGTTAAAAATATATTCAAAAGTTTTTCTACATTAGGATTTCTTTTACATATCGATAAATTGCTAGCGGGGTTTTCATTGTATCTTTGTTTTCTTTTCATTTCTTGTTCAGGAATTTTTACAGGGGAGGGGTTAATCGAAGGCAGAAAAACTGTGCGCCACTGCCATGACTCATCTGCAAATGTCTAATACGGGGCTGCATCCAATCCTGTCAAATTTTGCTGCTTACAAGAAAAGCATTTTTTTGTTCCTATCAAAAAGGATTTGTCACTTGAAAAGAAGTCCAGTTTTTTTCTGATCCAAAATGATAAAAAAAAGTTTTTTCAATCTTGAAAAAATTTGTTAATTCGGGGCTTTAGCCTTCATTTTAATCGGGACAAAGAAAATTCATTAAAAAGGAGCCAGAGTGTATATAGTTATACTACAATGTAAATATTTTCTTTCTAATTTTGATTTCTGTAATCATTAGAATCAAATAATGTCGCGTGAAAGTGTTGATACTTAGATAGTTAATTTTTGGAAGTTTTTTTTTTATAACCTTTAATATTTAACAATATTTTTTCAATTAGAAAAGATTTATTTATTCGCTAATTTTGTTCTTGTTACTAAGCAAATAAAGCTTACAATAAAAAAAGTACGTGTTTTGCGAAGGATTCTCTTTGTCTATAACATAAACTGTGTGTGTGAGAACGTATTTAAATTTAACTAGAATTGAGCATTTATGGAAATTTTCGAATAGTAATTTTACACTTATCTTCCGCATAACTTTTATTCCAATAAACAGTCGTAGAATACTTGCTATACTAAAAAAAGGACAACTTCAAACGGACAACACACACTTAGACTTATTTTAATTTAAAATTTATTGTTAGACACAAATATGGTAATTCAAAAAACCTATAATACAAATTTGTGTTTACGAAATAAAATGTAAGAACTTCTTTAATCTTCAATAAAGAACTTAATATTGTGCTTAAATTTTAGACCACAGAGACGAAGAAAAGTAATCCTTAAATTTGAAAAATAACACTTGGAAATGGCAAACACAGTATTTCCCGAATGAAATGCACAATTAAATTATTATCATTATTAGATGCACGTAACTCATGTGGGAAAGGAAGAGATCCGTCATATTCAAGAACTAACTTTAAAGTATTAAATATTGTACCTTTCTGTATAATTTTACTACATTCAAATGGGACTATTTTCCAGAGTTCTTTTAAATGGGTATCGTAATCAGAACCAATCCAATTTGAACAAACGTTTTTGGCAGAGAATTAAATCCAAAATATCACGAAAATTCCTTTCGGATAGATATGACCGTAAAAGCTCTAGGACATCTAAAACTTTTTCTCGTAACGGCCAGTCCAAAAAGATTTTTAATATTTCAAAAGAGCATTTTTTCATAACTTCGTTTTGCTGAGTTTCGTCTAAGGTTGAGAGGCAGAATTGTAGTTCATGATAGTTGATCCAATTTCGACTTTGTAAAAGCATCACACACTCCAGTCTTTTTTCCTGTCTTATTTTAGGCAAGTAAGTCCTGAAACCAAAATCCTTACAGCTGTATTTACGAGCATATTCTTCCCAGTCTAATTCAAAACCATGTAATAACCAAGGGAACCAAGTTATTATCATTTTATAATTCAGCCTTTCTCTTAAAAAATATTGTTGCAAAGAAATTGACTTTCGCCAAAGTGAAAAACCATCATCTTCAAAACAATAAAGAACTGATAGCATAAAACGATCTCTGATATCTATGCTATCATCATGGATTATGGCTTTCGCAGTCTTCTGTCTGTCGATCTTATTATCTTGAGTCCAATGGAAATGATTTTGCAAGTTCCTGGTAGATTTAATTGTAGTTTTGTGGTCTTGAAACCATATGTAAGATTCTATGAGAACTAGTCTAACTAAAGCCACCATTTCTTTTTTGAACTTATTGGGTAATGGAAGAGTGGAAAATTTTTGGTTTAAGAGAATCTCCCACTGTTTATTGAATAGAGAATGCTATTTGATATCGCCTGTGTAGCGATGCTTTTTTTCTGGAGACAGACTTAGATTAATTCCTATTAAAAGAAAATGAAACATTTGTTCGTCGTTGAGCAATGTTACAGGTTCTTTCCCTAGAAACGATTCTATTTCCTCACTGGACCAGATGCAATAGTGAACATCGTGGGTACTCGTGAAAAGTCTTACATCTGGGTCGTTGAACACTTGAAGTGCAAGTTTGGACAAACACATCTGACGTAAGGTTAGGAAAATCTTTGGCAGTTGCATGATGAGGGAAGTGATCGATGACAATATTTCTCTTTTTCTTGAACTGAGACCTAAATGGAAAGAAATTATAACATTTATCACGATGGTATTTAAATATATCTAACGGTAAAGAGGAATTCTGTGCAATCCATTTTTACTAAAAAGTCATATCATTGTGCTAAAACCGCATATAAAATGTACAAAATTAATATTGATATTTAACGAACTTTAAGATACGAAAATATCAGTTTTAAAAAAAAGGGCTATAGTTTTAAATCTTTTAAACTACATGAATAATACTCTTTTTTATATAATAACAAATTTTTAGTTTAAAGGATATCGTTGAGAAATATTTCAACACAAATTACAATTTAAGAAAAAAATGTGCTACATTTTTTTAGAGGGAGGTTTCATCTATATATTTCAGAAATCCTAAATGCGCCAAAAGTGACACCTCGACTGTAAGAAAAATTCGAGCCTGGCACTATTTAACATAAATAAAAGGCTCTAAATGGCGGCCATTTAAACCATTGTTTTTCCGAGTTCCAAAGTATGGAATACCTAAATTCACTAGCTGCTCAAGCCCTTAAATTCCACTATAAGCGTATAACAATGTCTTTAAAATTTACTTTGAGTTATCCTTCATAATGATAGAGGGCAGCAGAATACAGTCCTATTTAATAACTTTTTTTTTAGATTTTTTTGCATTGACCTATAAACCCCTGGATTTGCACAACAAATTTTGCTTAAAATATTTTTGATTCTCAAAATTATACTGCCGTTTGTAAAAAATGCAACACCACGAAGGAATCATGACAATTAAATGAATTTTAATACACAAACGACTTGTAATCATTCAAATAAAGACGAAATTTTCAAAGCAAAAATATGAGATTAAGTGTCCTAAATTAGTATTTGGTGTAGCCACCACTCGCTGCAATAAGTGATGCTATACTACGTGGCATGGGTGAGTGAGTGAGTAAATATTAACGTCGCACTGATTAGCAACACGAGGGCTTTTGGCAACGGTCCGCGTAATTTTGAACCATGGTCAAGTGACGTGGACGATACCTGAGCTGGCACCCCCTCTCCTTACTACCACACCACACCAATGGGAGGAAGACAGATTTAACGTGCATGGCTGCGGATTACACTGCGGATCTTTAGTGGTACTGGGATCGAACTCATGACACGCTAGCCATGATCCGAATCCTAGACCACTTGGCCACCGCGGCCACACTACGTGTTATGGAGTCAAACAGAAATTGAATGTCTGCTTGTGGAAGAGAGTTTCATATTGCTTGTATGCGCAGAAAAATTCGTATTTTGAGGCGGCAGGACGCGGATCACGAGCAAGACGCCGACCAACCAAATCTCAAACTTACTCAATAGGCGACATATCCGGCGAATAAGCAGGCCTCGGAAAAAGATGTATGTCTTGGATTATAAAGAAGTGTTGAACAGTCTTTGCGACATGTGGGCGTGCATAATCCTGCTGAAAGATAGCTCCAGGGATGTCTTGACGGAAGGGAACGACTTCGGACTGTAGCACTTCACGGATGTACCTGTTGGTATTGATATTATCCTCAATTAGTAGATCGTCCATGATACGAAATTTCACCCCAAACCATAACTCTTGGTGTTATGCCACTTTGTTGTCCGTTAACGCACTCTGAAAGGCAGCGTTTACCAGTATAGCGTCTAAACCGAATGCGGCCATCATGGTACCCCTCATTGAAGAGTGATTCATCTGAAAAACTTTGTGCCAATCAGCTTGCCAGGCTCTGTGCTCCTGAGCCCAATACAGACACAGCAGTGATGGTTTGGCATGACGCATAAAGTATAAAGACACCCTTGCACGCAATCCACGGTGCAGAAGACGTCAACGAACTGACGAGGCCGACATTAAAACACCTGCAGAATTAGACCAAAGTGCTTCAACTGCCTGAGGGAAGCTGTACGGTGATTCACCGCCATGTGGATTAGGTGTTGATCGTAAAAAAAATAAGAATAATTTGCTGAAATGTTACATAAGAATATAAAGCAACCCACAATGAGTGCAGCGCAACAATGCAGGTGATGGGTGAGTGGGAAACCATCATCCAGTTGATTTAGTTAATTACGTCACATCTTTGACAACCACTCCCGTCTTTCAGCCGACTGCCGAATCTCGACGGAACCAGATGAGAAAAGGGAGAAATTTCTTTATTATAAAGATTAAAGAGAATATTATTTTTAAGTCCATTACTCATTACCTCTTAAATATCTGCTCGCGGTTATTGAAAGGATATTTTAAATAACCACTTGGAAAAAAGTAAGAAAATGTGGAGAAGTTTAAAATAGGATCAAGTGTTCACACTAACCGCATGCAAAAGCTTGCATGGAGGGAGATAATATATAGAGTGAATAAAGTCTTGCAAAAGAGAACAACAAGTGATACATAATTTAATTTGTATCAAGACATTCTCATCCTTTTCAGAACTGGGAAGTGTTGATATGAGTGGTTAAGGACTGCTCTCTGGTCTCTTAGAAGAGCTAGGGATAGAATTATCATAAGCCGGGATTTCTCTGATGGATTCATTTGGAATCTGTGGTAACCGGTTGAAAAAATTTTCTGATTGTTTTTTAAGGAAATCAAGAAGTGGCGGAACGTTAAGATCATTATGCAAGACTTCGTTCCTGACAAACCAAGGTGCGTTTGCTTCTCTACGTAGTTGAATGTTTTGAAAAGTGTGCAATCTTTTCAGGTGAGTAACTGCCGCACATGCCCAGATGGGAGAAGCGTACAGCATGATGAGGCGAAGAATGGCTTTGTATAACAGAAGCTTGTGCCTTAATGCTAGTTTGCTCTTGGGAGAAATCAAACGATTTAGAGTGTTTCTGTTTCCAGTCGCCTTTTGGTGGGCGGAACGGATATTCTTTGCAAAATTTAATTTAGCGTCAAGTATTAACTCTAAGTACTTATACTCGGTAACCTAAGGGACAGGCTGATTAAAAATGTTGACATGTGGGAGGTTTCCTGTGCACCGCTTTCTCGTAAAGAGGAAGCATGCGCTTTTAGATGCATTTACCTTAATTTTCCAGTCGTTAAGCCAGGTTTGGAGTCTAATTTCATAATTTTGTAACCGCTCAATGATATTATGGTTACAAGTGTTTTCAGTGAAAATGGCAGTGTCGTCACCGTACATCACTAAATGAACTTCGGCAGCCTTCGGAATGTCATTGATGTATAGATTAAAGAGCTTGGCCCCTAATAAAGATCCTTGGGGTACTCCACTGAGAATCGGACGTGGGGTGGAATTACTGTTTTCAACTCTTACCCTAAATTCACGAGAGTGTAGGAGGAGTGTATAATTTTGATGAGTTGGTCCGAAAATCCAAGTCGCATCATCTTGGATATCAAGCCATCATGCCAAATTTTGTCAAAGGCTCTAGCTATGTCCACAAAAAGCATACCCGTGGTCTGGTTATTTTGAAAGCCGTGATGAATCAGTTTAGTAACTCTAAGTAACTGGGTTACTGTGGAACACTGTGTGACAAAGCCATGCTGCTCAGGAATGATAATATTCCTGGCTATGAGGGATGATTAAGGCGATTCAAAAGAAGAAATTCGTACGCTTTGCTCAAGCTACTGAGTAGCGAGATTGGACGGTAATTTTGAGGTCTAGTATCATCAAAATTTTGTTTTAGTACGGGGACTACCACGGCAGTCTTCCAATTCTTAGGGAAATGGCAGTTCTCCATTAATAAATTGAACAGTATTACAATAAAAAGAATGAACTTGAGGGGAAGATTTTTAATGATGCTATTTGTAATTAAATCCAAACCAGGAGATTTATTGATCTTAAGCTTTTTAATATATTAATGTACTTCTACTGGAGTAGTTTTTTCCAGGTCTAGACAGGTTGGAGTGTCCAGAAAGTTTTCAATTTTCCTTTGTGTATGAGCTGCGAAACATTCGTTTTCATCTTCAGTGTTGGGTTCAAACTGCTTTTGAAGGCTGTTGGCAATCACTTCCGCCTTCTCCAGAGGGTGATTTGCTACACTCCCTAGTGCACCCTTTAGGGGGGCGGATGTTTTGAGGCGGTGTTTTGAATAGGGAGATTTTTCTCGAAGAGTGTATGTGTGCTTGTCTCCGGCGTAAGTGCCGCTATGTGAGATTCCCAACGAGATTCAGAAAAGTGTCGAATGTCTTTTGTGACCCACGACTGAGTGTTCAGTACTCAGAATTCAAGGCCGAATCTCTTGTACGTTGCCAAAATTTCCGAATACGATTTCTGTGGTGAATTTTAGCTTTGATTTGGAGGAGCGTTTCAATAGGGGTTGTTTAAACTTTGTTTTGAAGCTGCCACAAGAGCTTCGGAGATTTTTTTCTCCAAGCCGTCCAATTGCAATTTCGAGGTCGTCATTGCTGGAGGAAGGAGGGATGGGGAGTGATTTGTTATTTAAAAGAAATTTGAAGTTCTCCCAATTGGTGGAGAGTTGATCCAGAATTTTGATTAGAGCAGAGCCAGTATATAGAATAAGAATGACGGTAGATGATCTGATTTAAGATCATCTATAACTCTTAATATGATTAAAGGGGATATGGTAAGAACTGTGGGATCAATAATAGAATCTCTTGCTCCCAGTCTAGAGCTAGAATTGATATGTGTAGGAATGTGCGGGGCTATAATCCTCACATTCGGTTTACTATTAACAATTTTGCGCATAGCGTTGCCAAATGAATTTGATCTAGCATTATTCCAAGCACGATGCGCGGCATTTAAGTCTCCAGAAATGATAATAGTTTGACCAGAATTAAGAATTTTGGGAAAATCTTTATCAGAGAATTTTTTATTATTTTCCAGAGTGCTTCGAGCGTACTCTGAAACAATTCGGAAAGGGGGGGATTATTAAATTTAATTTCAGTAGCGGTTGCATCCATATACTGCAAAGTAGGCACCACCAAATTGGTAAATAGCGATACCACCATCTGTTCGAGTACTCGGTAAATTAATTCTGTCGTCTTTATGAAGACGGTAATTCGCAATAAGTGGATCTAGACCCGGATGAAGTTTCGTTTCTTGAACTAACAGCACATCAGGGTTCTGTTCTGATACAAAGTCGCGAACTTCAGAAAGTTTCGGTCGAAGTCCGTTCGCATTCCAGAAGCAAATCAACAAAGATAGCACGTTGGAATTGAATGTTAGGCTGTGAGCATTGGGAGTAATTGCGCCCTTGTACTATTGCTACGTAAGCCTCAAAAATTACGCAGGCTTTCACATTAGCATCATTTAGATTTTTTAGGGCAGGGAGAGTCTTTCTAAATGCTTTTGCTAGTAAATTTTGGTCTACTCCTGCATCATTGGAAATGGCCAAAACAGAGCCGAAAAATTTTGATCGTTATTATCATGAATATTTTTCCTTGGTTGGTTTGCCGGAATTTGTCCCTAGACAACTTTGGAGTAAGGTAATTTAGGGTCTGTGGTGCGGTAACTTTGAGGAGACCGAAGTTGATTATTGTTTTTGAAATTTTGTGACGAAGGCGTCACCTTCAGTGCAGTATTTTTATTCCTTCGATTAATATCTTTGTTGAAGGGCTTCGGATTATTATTTTTAAAATTTCTACCTTTGTTTTGGTGGTTTCGAGCCTTTTTGCTTTTTGGAAAACGTGGACATTGCCTCCAATTAGCTGCGTGTTCTCCCCAGCAATTTGCGCATTTGAAGGGATCCTCAAACTGCAAAGTACAGTCTTTTGCTTGGTGGGGCCCTGCACATTTCAGGCACTTAATTGAGAGGTGATAGACTTCCGAACTGTGGAAGAATCCTTGACAACGCCAACACTGGTTGGGCCGTGTTATATTACGGGATCCATCATACGGTTCGAAAGCTATACGAGTGCCGAACATATCTACGTAATTGTAGATTCAGTCGGCATTAAGATCGTTAATTAATTGAAAGCAAATCAGCGGCATTGGAGCTTTGCTTTGGAATTTAGTTAAACCGGAAATTTTATGAATTTTGAAACGCTCCGACTCGATTTATTTTTTAACAGCTTCAAGTTCGGTGGAAGTGGGAAGTCCTCTCAAAACAAGTTTGAGTCGTCTTTCCGATTTTAACATGAAATATTTAAATTCAATTTGTTCGAGTCTGAATTCTGTGGCAAGCTTTCTACATTCCTCCTCGCTTTGTACAGTAATTCTCAGGAAAAAAAATTTTTTTTTGTCCAATGGGGCTGCGGATTGGAATTTTTACCATTTCCGATATAGTAAATCCCCAAAAGCTGGTATTACTTTAATGTGCGGCGCCATATAGGTGGATACCAATCGCCGCGGGTAATTTTGATGCCCAGTTTCCTCCACAGATGGAGATATCTGAGCTCTGACGATGCGAACATGTACTAGGATTTAATTTTGCTGAGAGCGCTCAAGTCATACAGACACTCTAGGAATCTTTTACATGCCGTATCGACATAGCCGCTATCGATTTTCAGCATCACGAAGATCCCCAGACTTGGGCCGGGGTCGAACCCGCAATCTTAGGTACAGAAGGCCAGCGACAAACCAACCACGCCACCCATCCGAAAGTAAATTGTTTTTAAATTCTGTTGGTTGCCGATTTAACGTACGTAACTACCCGACATTCGCCATTTTGTTGAAAATTTTCAAAAAATTTATGCTTTTATTTTATAATCCGTACATTTAAGATTCCAAACACACTTTATTTTTACTTTTACGATATTTCGAAGCAAAGCGACAGCTTAAATAGTGAACCAGAATGGAGTTTATAACATCGGAAGCATATATTCAAAGTGACATAAATATAGAAACGAATAGTTTGACGAATTTTTTGTGACTTTTGAGAAAAATAAATATTTAGTACTTGTTTTAAATACTGATTAACGTATCCTTTACTTGTTTAATTATATATTTCTTTTATCTGGCAGCTGTTTTCTTTATTTAAATTTTTTTTACTGAAGGGCATTCCCCTATTATTGCGACTGTAATTCGTTTACATTGTTCTTGCTAAAGCGTGTTTTACTATTATTTGTTTCGTGTTATTTTTGCAGTTTCCTCATTTATTTTATCTAATTTTAATGTTTTATTTAATAATAATTATTATTTCAAAATGCTAAAAAACATATATCGAAAATATTTAAAAAGAAGCTTTTATGGAATCGAATGCACCAAGCCAGATCAGTAATGACGTGAGCAATTAAAATTACTTCATTACTTGGAAGCATGATAGCTAACACAGCTCTTTTGCCAAAAGGTTTTTTGTCCAAATTAGTTAAGCATAACAGTATATTCATTAGTAAATTCATAATGTTCACAAAACTTCAATATAGAAAAGTTCTTGTCCAAAGTCAGTTCATTCCAGCCGTTGCTCTGCCGACTGCACTCTGTCTTTCAAAATTCTGCGATGTTCATTCCCTTGGCACTTGAGGTGTGGCTGCTCCCACAACCTCTATGGAGCATCTCGAAGAAAAAATTGGAGAAAGTAATTCCGAAGAGATATTGAAGGAGATCGAGAAGTTCCCATCAACTCCCCAGCCAACCCTTTAAAAAAGTGATGGGCAAAGTACGGCCCGCGAAAGTATTTAATCCGGCCCGTCGAGGGTTTATCGACATGGATAGTTCATGGCCCGCTACAATTACGTTTTGACGGTCGGGAAGTTTAAACTCTATTTTACTTAGTGGAATAATAGATGCATAGCCAACAGAAGAAGCTGAACTAGCCGCGTAGTTCAAGTGTTGCATCATACGGTGTGCAAAGTGTGCTTAAATGAGAGGCATGGGGGAATGAACTCAGTCGCCACTCGTCAGCTGTCACTGACCGATACGCACGTTTTATGTTAATTTTGTCTCTTGTTCTTGCTGGTTCGCGTAGCGCTTTACATTCATAAATTCGCTTTACATTCATTCAGTTTTTTTCGACCATGTAATTGCGGAAAAACTCAATCAAGAAACCGATTGACTGATGGACACTTTTTCGCACTGCTGAAAGTTGCTTCGCTACAGCTGGAACCTGCTTTCGAAAATATTATGGAAAATCAAAAACAGTTCCATATGTCTCACACGTCTAACATGTCAGGGCCTTCGAATAAATGTTAAAATAAATATTATTTAATTTAAAAAGTAATTTGTAACAATTGTGTGCAATGCTGTAATGTTTTTAAAATATTATGATTATATAAAAGCTTTAACACAAAATGTATTTTTTCTATAATTCTGGCCCTCCTCTAAAATTTCTTAAACTTTGTGCCCCCCCCCCATTAAAATTTTGCCCACCACTGCTTCACCACTGCTCTGGGCGGACCACTTCCACGCCCCCAATCATCTCTCAATGGTACCGTAGCACAACTACACACGGCTCTCTTCACTTTAGTGTCACTTCATTGGTTTTTGGAGACAATAGGCCGGAGCGTTTGAACCCAACTCTGATGCCGTATCTAGTTATCCATCTAGAGTACAAAAAATGGCTCTGTCACATTGACAACGACGATATTGCTTTAACATGACAGGCCGAAATCCTTTTCATTCAAATCTTTAGAATCCCACATGTCCGAGGGTGGCCAAACAAAGGATATTTTTCAAAGGAGTGTTTTTCCTGTAGATCGCTGAGATTGGAATCATCAGGGTGTAGGGGGAAAAAGATGTGACAACGTCAAAGCCCCGTTTTCAGAATCGGCTCACATCTGTTATCCTGAAGGCATGAGAGAAGAACACGAGGTCTTTTTTTGAAGATGCCATGTCCCATCTGGACATCCCAATCACCCAGCACGTCAAACTTGTCAAGTATTGTTGGGGAGTGTTCTACTAAAGAGCTAATGCCACAGCACCAAAGAATAATATTCCTTCTACAAGTGCAGTGAAATTTTCAACATTTGAAAGTTTTGACGAGTAATAACTTGAATTTTAAGGTTCTAAAATGAACAGAATAATCGATTAACAGACGTTATTTGGAATAATTTCAATTCTGAGTTGTATAGAATGTTATACAACTGGATTGAAACTGACTGAAGACCCTAGAGAAGGACTCTGCTCAAACTTGTCTGTAGCTTGCAAATATGCCTTCATGGCTGGGTTTACATTAACCTCTATAGAGAATAAAGGATAGCTGTTGGACAATACAAAATTTTTGAAAAATCCTTAATTAAACGAGAACTGTAGTACACCGAATACTATTTGGATGGTGATTTGAATGCTTTTTCCAAGTGGAGGATATACGTATATGAGGAGAACACTGCCATGAATTTTTAATTTGTAGTTCATACACAAGCGCATATAAATGCTGACACCCAATGAAATTTTAAGAAAAATACAAAATGTTTTGATGGAAAGAAAACTTAAATAACAGAAAATATCAACTTATCAACCGCTACTTCAAGAAAACTCTCCAAAAAATAGAAAAAAGCTTTTTAAAAAAATGTTCGAATTAGTTAGAAATGTGTAGCTTAAGAGGGCTTGATCTATAAATATGGAGAATTTAAAGATGGGAAGTATAATGTTTTAACTTTTGCGTGTTAAAATTTTTAATTGTGTTTTACGAGAAACTGTTTTTCAATATTTTTCTTCACAATAAAGTTTAACACACAATTTATTTCTCAGACATTAAATTGAAATTTTCAGAATATGCTTTGAATAGTCCTATCTTTGTTTTGAACGAAAATATAATCTTTGTTCATAATAATGTATTTTATTGCGCATTTTGTGAAAAAAATTAATTTTTTTTTAAAAACTGAATTTTTGTATAAATCTTTGTATGTTTTGAAAACTTTTAAAACATTTACAAATTTTGTAATTAGAATTTTTTGTAAAAGTTTTTTTAATTTCAAATTGTGTGTAAAAGTTAAATGAAATTTTTAACTAAAATTTCACTCAAAATTGTCAATATTTCCAAAATTATTTTAAAGTTTTTAGAAATTATACTTGAATTCTTAGTTTTATGTGTCCCATTTCAAACAAAAAATGTTTATTTAGTTGAGAATTTATGTATTTAAAAAAAAAAGTGCTCATCCGAAGGTAGTCGCATTCCCTAACGAATTCATTTGGACTGAACATTTCATTCGTTAATTTAGGGTTATTCCAAAAAAACCCCCAAAATACAAAATTTTTACTCATATGCATTGAAAATTCTGCAATATAAATATCCAGACACATAAAAAAAACCCAGAAATATAAATTACCTACTTTTTATTCAGCCGCTTAAGATGCTATTTGTAATTATTACGCACCAGTTAATTGGAGATTTTAAAACACTGACTAATACATATGTTTCAAAACCTTATATCGTATCACTTCTTAAAACGGCCTTTCCAACTGTTGGATGTTGAAAAGTCTTTCGCTAGCTCTTCGGCTCGGTTGAATAGCTGTTCCTTTTAATCAGATTTCCACTAATGGCTATTTTTCTTGGCACGAATGATGTTGAATCATTCCACAAATTCAGATTCAAAAACAGAAAGAGAGGCATTGCTTGAGAACTTTACATTTTTACGATTTTACACCACATTATACAGATGCCCTTTCAAACTCTGCTCATTTTATAGTAGTTGTAGCTAATGTAAACATTGAAATTTTAAGAAACTCTGCCATAAAGCATTTTGTGCATCACCTTTATTGTCAAATTCTTGTAAGATGTTAAGTTTTCCCTCCAAGGAAAAACGTTTTCGTTTCCATCAATCAGCAGTGTTCACAAATTTTTTTATGCTAAATTGTATCTATAGCCATCATTTTTCTCAAAAAAAGAGAGCAAATGGTAAAAACTCTTAAGGTATCGTAGCAGAGTGGAATGAGATAAGAAAGGAATTTTATGCATTATTTTGAACCCACGTAATAGGTTGCACCCATCACTAGAAGCTCGAAAAAGAGGAGGGATTAACGGTTCCGTCCCCATCACCCTTGAATTTTTTTGATTTCTTATAACCGTATGAAGAAAGAACGTAAAATTTAATAAAGTATTTGTTGCCAATTTATTATATTAATTAATGCTAAATATTTATTCAATAATTTAATTTTTTCAGACAATCAACAAAAACAGAAAAAATATGTTTTCCGCGTATAAAAGTGTGACACGAAAACATTGGACTTTCGAACCGCTCCCCCCTTTAAAAACTCCTGATCGTGTCACTTCCTCTGATTCATCGGCACCTGTAAAGTCTAATAATGGGCCGCATCCATTCCCATCGAATTTTGCCCTTTACAAAAATGGCATTTTTCTGTTCATATCAAAAAGGATATGCCATTTGAAAACAAGTTCAATTTTTTTCTAATCCAAGCTAATGAAATAAAATTCTGAACGACAGTTGAAATAATTCGTTAATGTGAGCGGTTTGCCTTTATTTTAATCCATGCAAAGAAAATTCCCTAAATCAATGAGTTCTTTAAAGAGGAAACAGAGTGTATATAGTTCCGCTATTATGATACTACACAATTCAATTTTTTTCTGGGATCAAATTCGTTTCTATAAAGAAATCAATGCCATCAATAGAGTCGAAAAAAGGTAACTTTTATTTTTGGTAACATTAAAATGATCGTCTTTAAGAAAATTTTATTACCTATAATATGTAACTAATTATTAGAAATGTATTCTTTATGCGAAAATTTCTTCTTACTACTAAGCAAATAATATTTACGACAAAAAACTTATGTGTATATGTTGCGAATGACTTTAACACAAATTCTGCGTACACATTTAAATTCCACTAAAGTTGAGCACTGCTGTACCTTTTTTCAATTATTTAATTTTACACTTATCTGCTGCATTACTTACACTGCAGTAAAATAGTCAGGGTATATGAGGTATGCTAAAAAAAAAAACAATGGGAAACGTTATGTTAAAAAAAAAATCATGTTGCTTTATCTAAATTTATACAAAATTTATTGCTAGATATAAACATGGCAATTCAAAATTCTTTCCTTTAAAATTTTAGTTTACAAATTAAAACTTGAGTATTTCTTTAAGCTGGTATAAAACACCTTATATTTACTCTATTGTATAGATAAACGAGATATAAATCTTGCGTAATCTGACTCGTAAATGGAAATGACAAGCGCAGTAGATCCCGAAATAAATGCTACAAAACTATCATCAATACTACGTACACCTAACTCTTGTGGGGAGGGACGAGTTCCGTCATATTCAAGAACTATTTTTAAGTTATAAAATATTATATCACTCTCTATGATTTTACTATTTTCAAATTGGACTTCCTTCCAGAGTTTTTTAACAAGTGTGACGTAATCATGACCAATCCAATTCAACATACGTTTTTGAGAAAGAACTAAATAAAAAAAAATCACAAAAATTCTCTTCGGATAGATATGGCCATAAAAGCTCTACTACCATCTAAAAGTTTTTCTTGTTCCGGCCAGTCTAAAAACACTTCTAATATTGGAAAAGGGCACTTCTTGAAAATTTCGCTTTGCTCATTCCGATCTAAGATTGAAAGGCAGAATTGTAGCTCATGATAGTTGATCCATATTCCACGGCGATAGCTCATCAAATATTCCAGTCTTTTCTCTTGTTGCAGTTTAGGAAAATATCTTTCAAGACCAAAACGGCTATAGCGAGTAATTTCTTCCCACTCTAACTCCTCCCCATTTTTTGCCCAATTCGCCCATATTTGCACAATATTAAAATCACCTTCTTGGAAAATGTTCTTTTGAGCATCGTCTAGGATTCCCCAAATTGAAAGTACATCCTCTTGAAAACAATATTGACTTGCAAGTATAAAACGATCTATGATATCTATGCTATCATCATGAATTATGGCTTTCGTGGTCTTCTGTCTGTGGATCTTATTATCTTGAGTCCATTGAAAATGATTATACAAGTTTTTCGTAGACTTAATTGCAGTTTTGTGGTCTTGAAACCATATGTAAGATTCTATGAGAACTAGTCTAACTAAAGCCACTATTTCTTTTTTGAACATATTGGGCAATGAAAGAGTGGACAATTTTTGGTTTAAGAGAATCTCCCACTGTTTATTGGGTAGGGAGTGAAATTTGCCATCGCCTTTGAAGCGATGTTTGTATTCTTGAGATAAAGTTGGATTAATTTGTTTTAAAAAAAAATCATGTATCTTTGCGCGCCTTAGCAATATGGTAGGTTCTTCCCCAAGCAACGCCTCTATTTCCTCACTGGACCAAATACAGGCGTGAATATCGTGGGTAATCGTGAAAAGTCTTACAACTGGGCCGTTGAATCTTTGAAGTGCAATGTTAGACAAATACATCTGAAGTAACGATAGGAACGAGTTGGGCAGTTGCATAATGAAGAAAACCTGACAATATTTCTCTTCTGCTTGAAATTAGATCTAGAATTAAAAAAAGGCAACATTAATCAAGATGTACTTAAAATATGCATAACAATAAAGGGGAAACATGCCTTTTAAATAAAAATAGAGTGAACACATCATTGTGTTAATACCGCATAAAAAAACGTAGACAAAGTAGATTGAATCAAAGTAGATTGATATCTAAAAAATTAATTTACTAACTTCATTTAAAAAAAGTGTTACAGTTTTTTTTATTTCATACAAAATGAATATCATTTATTTTTGTAGAATAACAAATTTCCAGTTTACGGGATTTCCCTCAGAAATATTAGATAAGCTCAAATTTATGGCGTCTGTTGCCAATAGCTTCCTTGTTTTTGGAAACTGCAACGTTAAAATTAATAATTGAAATCAATTTTCATCAACTCGTGGAAAATTTTTGAAAGATATTGCATCAAAGTATATCACTCTAAAAAAACCGTATATTGTTTTTTTTTTTCATAACGAAATCTTTCTTTTCAAACGGGGACTGATACCCTTCCTCACTTACGCAGCTCTATGAGGAGTCTTGCATCAATGATCCCTAGAAAGAAAATCCAAGTTCTCTCTGGAGAAAAAAGTATTTGGAATACTAAGCGGAAAGCATAGTGTAAGCGAGCTGTGGTCGCCCTTTCTAATACTAAATCCAAAGAGTAGGAATCATAGAAAGGTGGAAGAGGTCCATTTTACTGCTGATGACTTAACAAGTTGAAAAAGCAGGAGCGTCCAAAAGAATAATTAAGCTAAGTGCTTCTATATATCTATTAAGATGAATATGTTTTATTGCTCCTCGGATTTAGTTATCAGAGAGCCTTCTCATGAATTCTCAGTAAGTGCTAAGTAAAAGTAATTAACTTTTGATCATGTTCTTTCTTACTTGAACCCTCCCACACTCGAGACCGACAGGTCGCGACACTCTAAAGAAAACTTTTACTTCAATGTTAAAAAAATAAGATAGAAGAAAAAAATTTCCAGATTATAAAAATGCACTGATGTCAACTCTTGGGGATTCATCAATGACTGGCACACTCTGTTGGTTTTATCTCAGTGTTTTTGAAACGTGACTTACCGCATTTCCTTTCTTATCATTGTATTATTCTCAAACAGGCCCACTGTTGTAAAATTCTAAGAATCCATCATGTTATGGGAATCTGCATGAAAATTAAAATCTCAATTAGAGGAAGAGGTTTTCATAGAAGAATGTTCTGCCCCGACTATAAGGAAACGTATCTGATTACGGGAAATGATACACCATGCAGATGTTCGTCGGTTAAGTTCGAATATATGTTTACTAAGTTTCAGGGATCAACAGCATATAGTAAAAGATTTTTTTAAAATTCAAAATATGAAGCGAATGCTGAACTAAGTGATGACGTTTGATTGATGGATGTAGCTTTTGTTGTAGGTAATACAAGCCATCTTAATCAATTTAACTCTGAATTACAATGAAAAGAATAAAAAAGTAGTAAAATTGATTGGATTGTTTAATACTTTTTAAAAAATATTTAAAGCTAACATCTTTGCAGTTGATGAAATTTAATTAAAAAAACTCACAAATATTTCTAAAACTTTGTTTAAAAACGGAGCTACATTAAACAAAGAGAAATACTATGATGAAATGAAAAACTTCTCTCCGAATATAAAGACATTTTCAAGAATATAAGTGACTACAATCAATAGTTACAGTCATGTGTTATCCATTTGTCAAAGTTGATGTGGAAAAAATCGAATTCATTTGACTCTTAAAAACACAAAGTGACGAACGAGCCACTTCGGGGGTGGGAGTTATTAAAATCATATGTGATTTCTGATGCAGGCTTTCCTAATTAGTCCTAACAATCAGATGATGTAGGATTGGATCATCCTTAATTTAAAAACTCTTTACTTTAGTTTTGGAGAGATAATGTTATTCTGAAATTCCGTTTAGTTGTGTAAACTAGAAATTAATTATCTCGCAGAAAACTTGGAGATGTGAAGATCGTAATGGATTAAAATTCCTTGAGAGAATAACGGGAATTATTACAAAAATTAATACCAAACTAGTTAATGTTGTATTATATGAAAAGCGTATTTTTTAAATCAAAATTTCTGATTATATACTTAGAGAACATTCTAGAATGCAAATAGCAAAGAGCTTGGAGATTTCTTTTAGAACATTTATAAAATATGTTTTCTCAAATCAAAAGATGAAAATGTACTTTTTAAATATCCTTTTTCATCAGAAATCTAACAAAGTGAACTAGACAAAACTATTTTACTTTCAGTTAAACCGTATGCAGAATAAAAACTCTTACCTAAAATACCAAGAAAAATTAACCTACTATGATAAAAAAAAACTTTAACGAATCAAAACCTTTTCATAAGAAATTAATTGTAATGAATATTATGTATCGATGTGAAGATGAGATTCATTTTTCGCATTGTAATATTTGGGACTAAAGGTTTCTTAATAATGATCACATTACTTATTTAAGTTTAATATCAGGAAGAGTTTTTTTCAGTGTGCTATGCGACCAAGTTCCAAAAAAAAAAAAAAAAGGATTTATTTTAATACCACTTTTTTATATGCAAGCACAAAGAGGTGGAAACGTAATATAAAAACATAATAAAGTGTTCAAGGGAAGGGAATTATTAACTCTGCGGAAATTACATCATTGATATAGAAAAAGTAGAAACCACTTTGCAAGGCACTTGTAAGCTATTATGATATACTTTTACAAATATTCACCTACAAATCTATGAATAACGCAAGGTATAATCCTCTTTTAAGGTGGAGTCCAATAAATATGTTAAAATATATGT
The DNA here is from genome assembly GCA_019973975.1 of Trichonephila clavata. Taxonomy (NCBI): domain Eukaryota; kingdom Metazoa; phylum Arthropoda; class Arachnida; order Araneae; family Nephilidae; genus Trichonephila; species Trichonephila clavata. The sequence continues at coordinate 22,497 of BMAO01023565.1, forward strand.
TTTAATCTTTTAGTGCTTAAGAAAAGAAAACAAGTTTCGAAATAGGGTATTCCAGATTATGATTTAGAGATTGTAAAAAGACTTTATTTTTAAGTAAACATTGATCGAAGTTACTACATGTATTTTCCTCATAATACTTTTATAAGCAATTTGAAATTTAGTTTTGGAACAGCTTTAGTATCGTCAACTCTAAACATGAACTAAAAATATTACACCAAATAAACGCGATACATGATATGGTCTGGTAACCCGCTCCACACAATTTTCGTCCAATCTTAGAATGTTGCTTACATAGTCCAGTCATCTTAGGGTTTCGCTGCGGAATGAGAGATAATAAGCTGAAAACTCGTATATACCTTTATTTTGGCATTCTAAAAGTTGTCTCAAAAGTCTCATAAAATCTCGTGTCCGCGTCTTAAGATATTCAAGGTAAAAGGTCAAAATATTCGTTTTTTTGCAAATATCTCGTTTTCTATGACTTTAATGTTATTTATATTTATTATAAATATTGAAGAGAATAAAATTTTCTATAACTTCAGTTGAAATAAGTTTTTATACATCAAACCGTTTTGAGATAGAGGGCGCTGAATGCTCAGCGCTTAGTTATCTACAGCAGAATGGAAGGTCGACCGTTAGTGACATGATATAATGCGCTGTATATAGTCTATTAACCTTAAAAATATACATAATTGTTGTTCAGTAGAGTCTAAAGAGAAATTGTACAAAACTTCTCCATCTCGTCACAAATTGTATTTGTAGCATACATAGCAAACACCCATTTACATAAAACACTTTCTTGCGTACTTCGACCACGAGATACTCCCCCTTCTGTCTTCATAGATTTCATTAGACTTTCTTCGATAACCATATATGTCCATATACCAGAATTAAATTTCTCTGTTCATTTCACGGTGAAGAATCTATTTTTAAAGTTCTTAAAAGTCTGTCCTTCCATTTTATTTTCTAAATCGTTCATATCTTGAAGATATAAATGTGCAGACTTCGCATATAAAAAAATGACCACTAGCGTGAAAATATGGCAGCATTCTTCTTACAGCATTAAGATGTTCTTTGAAAAGTTCCCATTCTTTCAGCGCGAATAAAGTCGAGTGCTATTGATACCATTTCGAAATATTGTACCCATAATTGTGCAGTAGGACCTCGAGCTTTTAATTCATTCAGTTTATTCTGAAATTGATCAATAAATAAGTTTGAGTTGCCTACACACCCTTCAATGCCTTCATAGAAAACATTTCGGCAATTGATTTGCTCAGTTAACTTATTTAACACACAATCTTCAATCTTTATGTCTTCGAAGATTATCATTGACAATACAAGCCGTAACAATGTATGACCTCTGATACTTCTTGAATAAGCGTGACCATTCAACATTTTGTCGACTGAATTCGTAGCATATATTTTACCTAGAGCTTCTTTGAGTCCACTTCCATGCATTATATATCCAATCGATCCAAGAAAGGACATGAGCATATTAAATCCTCCTAATTTAACAACTATCTTACATAATTCTGAGTTAGCATCCGACGCAGCTACTATTTCACGAGCTTCAGAGTAGAGAATTTGATCAAAAGTAATTAAACACGTTTTTTGGCCATGTATCTTGGCAATATTTGTAGCGCAATGTAAAGTAGTATAAATTGTGTCTACGTTACTGGCAGGATGATCAATAAAAGGAAGAAACTTGACCTAAGAAGTAGAAAAATCCTTATTATTTCTAGTGAGCTGTTCGAGAAAGCCATTCCACCCAGATAATGATGAAATATTCTTACACTTTCCATATAACCACAAAAAACCAATACCGTTTAAATTCCTTTCTGTTAATGCTTGATCACCATGTAGATTTTTGACTTGAATTTTGCTGTATCCAGGTACAATTGGTTTTTCATATGCTAGAAGAGACACGTGTGATATTGCTGCTAACTCTTTTGCACATGGTTTGGTTGTACATTTTTGTATACGGTCATTGTAAAGAACAGCATCTTTTGGAGTAACACTCTTAATCATCCCCATAGCATGGAGAGTATTATTACCATCAAAAGTATAGACATTTATATCAGCATTGTCCCCAACATATTGAACAAGCACCCCTGATTCCGATGATAAAATACGAGGCTGTGGATGGTAAACTGGTGAAATTTCGTACTGTACAGTATTACAATACGAAGCTGCAAAACCCAAGCTATATAACACTTCTATAAGTCCTTTAGATCCATATATTCTATGAAGAAACACAGAAAGGCTTAATAGTAGCTGTGATGAAAATGATCGTTCTCGTAATGCAGCCATTATTGCATGACTTATTGACGTGCATTTTATTTTAAATAAGCTATTTTTCCTTTTCTGTTTTTCATTATGACTTATCGTAAGAAATGCAATAAACTTTTTGGTATATCTTGATTTACATCATCTAATATTTTACTTGGAGGTGGATAAGACTTGGTTTCAACGACAGATGACCGAATGTCTTCACGAATAATAGCTGCTGCAGCTTCTACAATTCGCAACCGTTCTTCTCTTCGGGATCCCCTTTTTTATTATCATACCAAGCTTTTGATAATATATTAGCTTGTGTATCACAAAAAGATATGATTGTAAAAGATCTTACTATTGTCGTAATTATTATATTCGTCAAATATTTTTGTTGAAGTCTCGTAATTATAGTTTTATCATCTGGTACATACCCCGTCAGGACATCTATGAGCTCTTTCAATGTAAATTGGGAATCGTCGTGATTTTCGATGTAATTAAAAATCTCTGCCACAGCTTCTGTGACTTGACTATCTTGGCGAGACTTCTTTTCAGTAGATGGTATCTGATTTAAGAAATTATCGTATAGCAGAAGTATATTTTGCTTCAGAAGCGATCAAATCATACTCACAAAGTATACGATCTTTCACTAATTCTCCTAAAGAATCACCACGTTTTTCTGCTTTTTTTAAGACATTGTCTTTAAACTCAAGAGATTAAACTCAAGTCTTTAAACTCACTTTGCTGATCTTGCGCCTGTACTTCTCTTTTTTTTTAGTTTCTGATACTTCATCAACTACTTGACCACAAAATAAACAGAGCTTTTTGAAATCAAACGCTTCATTTCTTCTTTTGCGAGAGACGCTAGGTGATGATAAAGGTTCCCTGTTTTCAATGTGTCGTTTCGATGCTGCAATAGAATTTTTACTAATGTACACTATTGGCACTCGGTATGTACATTCACGGAGGTTGAAGAATTTAAAAAATCAATGTTACTGTCCTTTCGTTCGGTACTTGCTGCTCTCAAAGTTTTTAAACCACGCACTACATTAACAGGATAACCTTGTGATAGTGATACGTTACATATAAAACATAAATCAGACATAACTCTCAAAATTTTACGTCCGTCGTAGCTAAAATACAATTTAAAACTAACGAATAAACGTGGCTAGTAGAAACTGAATTGTTGAAAAGGAAATCGGTCTTTATTATTTAGTTAAACATGTGTCCATCAACTAGCTATAAATTAAACGTTCGTATATTAGGTATGTATAAGAATGTACGTGTATAAGAATGTAAAGCGTCCTCTAGCGCTCATAAACATTCAGTGTATCTTTAGACTCCAACGAGAGAGGAGTCGCATCGGGACGAGACATTTTAACAAACAGTCCATTGGAAATTCAGGGAGACTCTCCTTTATTTGAGTATTTTACCATGTTTTTATTACGTTTGTCAGGGTGGAATTTTGTAATTCATTTTACACTAACTTCTCGAAGAGCTAATGACCTGAAATTTGGACCATAGCTTAGAAGTGGATGACAATGCATGAAAATATGCTTTTTAGTTCTTTATAAAAACATGGTACATTAAAAAAAATTATTCTAAGATCATGTTTTCTTTGAGGTAACTAAGCTATCAATAGGGGTCAGCAGGTCTAGGCATAATCTGCACAGAAGGAAGCAAATTTGAAGGTTTAAACATTTCAAACTAATTGTATTTCATTTTTTTTTCTTAAAATGTAATTAGCATACATTAAAATATAATTAAAGTAAATCTATAGTTTCAGTTAACTATTTTTCAATTACACGAACAGATGCGGAGTATTAAAAAATATACTTGATTAATGAAATCTATTACTAAATGTAATGTAATAATGAATAAAAAATGCCATTTGTTCGTAACTATATATATGTTTTTAAGGTTTATAGACTTTATAAGCCGTATTATATCATGTGACTAATTGTTGACCTTGCATTTTGATGTAGATAGCAAACCATTGCATGTTCAGCGCCCTCTATTTCAAAAACGGTTTGATGTATAAAAAAATGTTTCAATTAAAGTTATAGAAAATTTTATTATCTACAATATTTATAATAAATGTATAAATATTTATAATAAATTTAAAGCCATAGGAAACGAGATATTTGCAAAAAACCGAATTTTTTTACCTTTGACCATGAATATCTTAAGACGCGGACACAGATTTTATGAGACTTTTGAGACAACATTTAGAATGACAAAATAAAGGTCTATACAAGTTTTCAGCTTATTATCTCTCATTCCACAGTTGACCCTTTTTTTTGACTAAGATGACTGGGCTATACAGCGCTACCTTCAGGTAAAAGGGAGAATTATTTCGGAAAAAGAGTGGTAGATTTTCGAACGCCAAATCCTGTTTTCTAGCCAAAGGTCGATCACCATTTTTGATATTGACAGGATTGTGGTAACTATATGCGAGATTATTACGCAAGAAAATTACGCTTAGTAATACATTAAACGCTTGGGGGAGGGGGTATTCGGCATTTCTGCAAATACCCCTCCTTTTTTTCCCCTGCACAAATTAAAATAATTTTTCTTATTATTAAGAAATAATTTCTTCAGCAAATCATCGCTTTACAGTTAATTTTTTTCAAAAGGTTATGTGTTACTGTGCTTTTTTGAATTATAATTAAAAAGAAATATAACTTAGAGATGAGTATATAATTACACAGTACAATATATAGATTGTTTCCTATGTTTTCATTACTTTTCTCTTTTTTTACTTCTAAGTTTTTCTTTTTAAAAAATGGCTGTTCCGTTGAAAACAATTTTTGTGGAAAATAAATCCTGAATTTTTCAACATCCAAAACAGGGAAACAACAAGACTTTTATAAAATAGGATTCTTAAAAAGGAGGCAGTAAGGGCTATAAATAAATTTATCACAAGTTATAACATATCAAATTTTCACCATCTTTCAAAACATATTAAGAAAGAAAGAAAAAAAAAACTGGAAGATCTTCAGATTTATTTTTTATACATTTATTATATTTTTTTTCATTTGTAAAAGTATTTTCATATTTATACATTGTACACATATTCTTATTTTTATACATTTACAATGTATGCTAATGCACTTTCGAAATTTCTTCATTTTTTAACATTCTATTTGGATTTCTTTTTGTACTGTATCAACCAAAGAAAAAATTTATTAAAGCATTTGTTTCATTTATAAAGCACTTTTTATTGATATTTGTGTAAAATAATTGAATTATATTTTTTTCTCAACAAGCTATAAAATATGTAAAAATTATTTTCAATGAACTTGAAGACTTTCCATTTTATACACCTTATTTTTCTGCATTTGAATCACACTTAAGTACAATTATAGCCAAAATTATAAGTGACGTAATTTAAGTATTCAGCTACACATGAACTTTTGGTGACAGACCACGTAATTTTGAACCACTGTCAAGTGACGAGAATGCCACCTGAGCTGGTACTCCATCTCCAAACTTCCACACCACACCATGGGAGAACATTTGAACATCGACACATTAATCGAGTATCGGCCATTTCTGTTCGGTGGGTCTTAAGCTGTACCAGGCTTGTACTCCCGACACGCCAGTCACGAGTCCATTACTTTGATCACTAGGCTTCCTCGGCCTATTGGTTTATTATATTATAAAGGATATTAAACATGAATTTTTCAAGTGCATATAGGTGCTAAGAGTATATAGTTATATCAAGTCATACTAAAACATAATTTATTTTTGCTGCTCCGCAACTATGGTCATTTGTCTTAAAACACACACTAGTATTATTATACACATAAAAAGTAAATTTTTCTCTTCGCACTAAAGTTTTAACTTTTCTTTAAATTTTAAAATCTCTTTCAATTATATTTAACTATCTTTAACACAGTACTGGGCAAAAATTTGAAGAATAAGCCAAGCCAAATGAACTCAAAACCAAAGCGATTCGAGGTTAATTTTCCCTGCGGGAAACAGGCACTTCTTAACCACTCTTACCATTCTCTTCTTGTCTTAAACTGAGGATCATTAGCTTAGAATTTCTTTTTTTTAAACCATTTATTTCATTTTGAAAGATCTACAGCTTTAATTAAGAATCCTCGACGAGTATGAAATAAGAAACAGAACGAATTTTGCAGAGTGATTAATAATATAAAAAATTCAGCCGTTACCAGAGCTGACTCTTACAGCTTTTTTTGCCCCGAAAAAAATGGAAAATGCTGCCCTCTGCCCGAAGTAAAAATTTATTGTTAAAAAGGTAAATTATTTACACAGATCTACACCTATAAAACTTGAATAATTTTTTAGAACAAACAGACAGAATAGCAATATACACTCATGTCCATAAATTAAGGATAATTCAGAATCACACAGAAATTGAACTCTAAGATGAAAATTTCACCTGTAGAATTATCACACACATCTTGAAGAAGAATATGCAAATTACAGGAAAGCACCAGATGGCGCGGATAGTAGGTCACAATGACGAGAGTGTAAGAGAAGTGAATATATAAGGAATGGTGGCAAAGAAGTAAAATTGTTCACATGCGCTTTAAAAGCCTTTCAGTGCAGTAACCGCATAGTTATGGCACAAAGGAAGCATTTGGATGATTTTTTACGTGGTAGAATTATCAAACGACTGGAATGTGGACGTACCCAGCTCGAAGTTTTCGAGGAACTTGGAATCGCCCAGAGTGTCATCTCCAGGCTTTGGCAACGATTCCAAGATGATGGTAATGTGAGTAGATGTTACAGCACAGGTCGCCCCCGAGTTACAACGCAGAATGAGGACCGGTATTTGGCAGTTACTGCCTAAAGAAACAGACGGACCACAAAATCGGACCTGTCTCGTCAGCTCTCTTCAGCTACCGGTACGACAGTTTCAAAGTAGACCGCTTAGGGCACATTGGTCTATATGCTCGTAGACCTTTCAGATGTGTCCCCTTACCGCAACTCACTGTCGTCTGCGATTAATCTTGAGTAGAGAGCTTAAATTGTGGACACCGCAACAGTGGTCTTGTGTGATGTTTTCCGACGAGTCCAGGTTTAGTTTGCAATCTGATTCTCACCGGACTTTCATATGGAGAGCGTCAGGTACACGTTACCACCAAGAGAACACCATTGAACGGCACCATTATGGTGGTGCAGGATGGCTCGTTTGGGGAGGAATTATTCTTGGTTCCAGAACTGACCTGCATGTTCAGATTGTAACGATGACAGGCCACATCTATCGGGATGTCATTCTGGGACAACATGTACGTTTGTTTCGGGGCGCCATGGGTGCTGAATTTCTGTTTATGGATGACAACGCCTGTCCTCACCGTGCAAACAATGTAGACGAATGCCTTCAATTGTAGGATATCACCCGTATGGATTGGCCAGCATACTCACCGGACTTGAATCCAATAGAGCATGTGTGGGATATGCTTGACCGACGAATTGCAGCCCGTCAACCCCCTCCCACCTGTCTATCGGAACTTCGGAGGGCATTGCTTGATGAGTGGTGTAATATTCCCCAAGATCAGATTGATAATTGTATACTCAGCATGCGTAGGCGTTGTAAGGCGTGTATTGCATCGTCTGGGAGACATACTCCATATTAACCATCATATTAACCATGTTATACTGTTTTTTGTAAATAGGTTCTTTTATGAAATTTGCTCCAGGGTGTAAAAATCGCAATTTTTATTAATTATGTCAAACATATGGCATCTTTTTTGCTCTTTACCTTTTGTTTAATAAATAGACTTTACAAATAAGTCAAATTTGTTTTGCTTCTGTCTCTTTCTATGCCTGAACTTCATTATCCTTAATTTATGGACATGAGTGTATATTAACTAAAACCCAAAAAATAAATCAAAATCAAATTGAACAAAAGGCTACAAGTGTTTTTTCCTGACTTTCAATTCTGAAAATTTTCTAATCAATTTTTCAAAATCAGTTTGTTCAGCTAATCCATGTTCGATAGCCAATATAGCAAAACCATTTACAGGGCCGATTCTAGGGTGGTCATCGCCGCCCGCGTGCGATGAGCAAATGTGCTTCCCCTTTAGAGAAATTTTCATATTTTGACTAATACTTAATATTTAATTAACGTAAAATCCGGCATATAACGCGCACATATACATTCATTTTTTTGTTTGTATTTTTAGGTATATTTGCCGTATAACGCACACCTTTTTTTTCTCGAAGACACCTGAAATGTACGTGCGCAATGCTCTTATGTTTTGAACTAATTTCTTTCAGGTATTATTCAGGTTATAAACTTATCTACCTAAATAAGAGTAAAAAGTAAAACATTAATATAAAAATGGAGAAATTTGAAAGGACAAACTTTATTTTTTGGTCAGCTAAAGGATTATGATAGCGTCAAAACCATTAACAAAATAATAAACAAGCAACTATATTACCTTTGAAATAAAAATACATTTTACAATTAGAAAAGCAAATCAACAGTATTTAATAACAAAATATAATTTAATAAAAAAGTACTAAGACATAAGTCTTTGAAATGAAAAGTATATAAATCATTCCTACTACAATGTCTGCTTAATAATTAAATATATATAAAATAACTTTTCCGGCTTTTTGAGAAGCAAATTTGTCAATAATTTTGGTGAAATCAATTTTTTCAGAGGTTTCGGATTCAAAAGAGAATGTGTTCACATCTGAAAACCATCAAAAATTTGTAGGAGAAAAAATGATTTTGGAGTATATTAAAAAAAATTTCAGACTTCTAAGGATGGTTTTGCCATGTCACTAAGAATCAAATTTAAAGAATAACTACTGTTCGTGAATATAACATCCTAATTCTAGACTGTAGTCATGGTCTCTTGCCTCTCATATTAGGCCATCATTATATTTGATCTATTTAAAGCAGTGTTTCTCAACGTGGGCCCTATGCCCCACAAAGGGGCAGTTTGATTTTTAAGGGAAGGGTGGTAACTCAAAAAATAACTCATTTCGAGCTTAAAGGATCAATTTATTAGCCAATTATAAAAATATTTTTAACTATTTGTTTGCGTTGTATGAGGCAAATTGTAATAAAAGTATTAAGTATCCCTGCTCCCGTGTAACAATAAAATATTCTTTCCAAACACAATCATGCTATTTGTTTTGAATGGAATAAAATAGTTAATGCTGGGATCTAAGTTTCAGTAGTGCTTTGCAATATCTTTCATTGTTACTCGTTTGTTTTAATTCAAAATAAATGTCTGTAAAATTGTTATAAAAATCTCGTTGTTTAAAAAAAATACCTAAATTGAATAAGTATTAGTGATTTGTGAATGGTAAGTAAATTCATTTAATAACTTCTATCAACTTCATTTTTAGAAGCAACGTTTTCCAGAAACATTTGTCGTATGAAAAAGTATTGGTTTTGTAGGAATGGGAGGGGTTTCACCAGTTAACTGAGGCACCCCTATTAAGAGCGTGCTACTATATATTGATAAAGGACATTTTGCTGAAAAAATGTTGTTCTGTAAATTATTAGAAACTACCACTGCCCCCAAAGTTATTTATAATGAGCTAAAGATGTTCTTAGATGCCAATAATAAATCAATGAAAAATATAACATCTAGTGTGGCAGATGGTGCTCCTATTCAGATGGGAAAGAATAATAGTTTAAAAGTGATGGAAGATGAGAATCCAATTATGCTTCTTGTACATTGTGCCATTCACAGGGAAAACTTAGTAGCTAAAAACTTTTCAACTATTCTAAACAAATAACTTCGTTTAGTTATAAAGTGCATCAATTATTTTTAACTTAATGCTTAATGTGAACGTCTCTTCAAGTTATTTTGTGAAGAAGAAAATGAAGACCATTTGAGAGTTCACACTGAAGTAAGATGGCTGTTGTAAGAGAACTGCTTAAAAAGGTTTAGGGAACTACCTGATACTATAGTGATTTTTTTAAAGCCTGAAAAGAGAAAAAATTGTTAACGATCAGCGGTAAAGCACATTTCTAAGTTATTTAGCTAATAACTATGAACGTTAAATATATTAAGTAAACAACTTCAAGGAATAAATAAAAATGTTACCGATGCAAAAGCGAAGATATTTGGTTTATTATTTTTTTGAATTACGTCAAAAATATATTTGTAACAAAAACTTTGAAAGGTTTATTGGCTCTAAAAATCTGAAGTATATGATAAGGCTATAAATTTTATTGTCAATCATCTAAAAATTTTGTCAGCTCATTTAAAAGAAAGATTTTCTGATTTATAAAAAAATTCATTTCCCCACTTGGGTGACGCAGCCAATGTTAGTAATTCTTTCTTATAATTCAGATTTACAGTATCAAGAAGAATTCGCAGAAATGCAAAACGCTGCGTCAATTCAACAGTTATTTAATATAAAAAAAGCAATGACATGGCTTTGTGAAGAAACCTAACTCAAGATATCAAAATGCACAAGAGAACTATTGATACTATTGAACCATTTTCATATTTAACTGAAAGTGGATTTAGTGCCTTGCTGTTAAAAAGAAAAAAAAAGATCCAATGTAACAAAAAGGGGAGACTTAAGATTAAATTAGTTATCTAATTTTGAAACCGGCACAAAATCTTTTTGAAATAAACTTAGAGCGCAAAGATCTAACTATTTTTTAAAATTTTTATTTCAGTTCTCTTTTGTAAGTTTTTAAAATTTATTTACTGTAATAATAAATATTTTCTAGTGATTTCCTAAAACCTTAAGGTTTCAATTAAATATATACAGTCAAAATTCTCTACTGAAGAGAAAGGAAGAATCAACAATAATCAAAACTGGAAAAAACCGAAATTGTAAGATAAACCAGACATAGGATTTTAGAACGGATATTTTAGAAACTATAAAAATAATTTAATTTAAAATATAAAGAACTTTTCAAAGGTTTATTGGGGTCACAGTAAAAAAAGTTGAGAAACAGTGATTTAAAGAGAAACGTAAGCTTTTATCTTTGAAATCCTATGATTAAAATAAAACAGTGGCGCACTCAAGGAGGGTGTCCTAGGGCTCCGCCATTTCTCAAAGCCCTTCAGTTTCTTTTAATTGAAGATAATTCTATATATATACATATATATATAAAATAATAACAATTATGAAGCAAATTTTCTTCATATAGAAATTATATTAAAATATAATAAAATAAGTTACTAATATTTATGATAAACGAGAAGACTTTAATTTCAATATTATAAAAGTACCGCATTGGGAGAGTAATGTCTATGTTTCCATATTCAGAAATATTGTTATTAATTACACACAACGCAATAAATTTCTAGATTCAAATATATCAGAAAAAATAAAAAACTATAAGCATTTTACTAAATACTGTTTAATTCAAAAACACCCAATTAATTTTATTAATAGATATTTGAATAAAGAAATTCTACATAGTAAGGATTAAATTTCCATAGTTTATTAACAGATTATTGTTATAAATTTATTATTCTTACTAGATAGTTATAGATACCTGCAATTTCTAATTTTAGACAATATTAGTTTTTTAAAATCTATGATAATTTTTAAATCATATAATCTTAGAGTCCCTAAGATAATGGTAGTATGTTTACAATTCTTAATTTATTATTTCTATTCTTTCCATACTTTGCTAAGTGCTATTTTTCAGCCATTGCTTTGCTTTGAGTTTGTATTTAAGCCCAGAATCTGGCAATAACTTGTTTATTGTACTCAAATTTAGCATTTCTGTATGCAATTTTTAGGTAAGTTACCTTTTTCTCATAATAGGTTTAGATTTCCTATCCCTTATTTTCAATAGGTTTTGCTCAGTATTATTAACAAAAAAAGGGAAGGTTGGCTGGAAACAAAACATGTTCAACCCCACTTTTATGTAAAAAAAAAACATTTTTATATATAAGCTGTAAGCTTTTTTCATACATAAGTCAGCAATGTTGATAATACTGTAGCATCCATTCTTTTATATTTTTACATTTAACTCTGTTATTTGAATTTTTCAAATCACCTTTTAAATTCCGTTTTCTGGTTAGCTTGCAATTTCAATTCTTTTCAATTCTAATCATGTTTATTCATCTCTCTCTAGTAGAGAAGTTGAAACAATGGCACGCGATGACAAATTGTTAAAACTTGAAAATACATTGAAAAATAATCAGTCAAAAAACCTCAATATTTATTATAAATACGCTTTATTTAATTAATTGAATTACAAAATAGAAAATTATCAAGTAAAGAATAGTCCTTCCTAGTTGTGTGCGCTGGCTTTCCAAAGGAAGTTAAATCGCCAGATTTTGGAATTTGAGGAATCATGCTTTAAGAATAGTTGGTACCCACTAACCCGCTAATGTTAAATTGAGCATATTTATGTACCTTTTTCTCAGAAACTCTTAAATGTACAGACTTAGAATTTTTTCTGTATATTAATTAGAGTTTTTTATTTAAACTGATTGGAAGCTTTTTCAAATATATTGTTAAGTTTTTTCAAAAACATTCATCGCAACAGTATCACGATGAATTTTTTGAAAAATGTCATTTTTTTCACGATAACTGTCTTTTACAAAAGTATTATGGGAATATTAATAAAAGCTCTGTTCAATATATATAGGTAGATATCAGTAATATTCAGTGAAGATTGCAAGTGCTTCCGTTGAATAGGTTCTGAGAAAAAGGTACACGCATTTTTATGAAAAAGAAAGTTTTGAGATAATTGCATTTTTATTATAAAATGTCACTTCATCAAAATAATTATGAATTACAATCTGTATTTGTGCTATTTTTTAATATCAGCTTATTCTCAATAACTTTTAAGACTTTTTACTTATTTCTTTTTCTGAGAAAATACATATATAGCATTTTTCACTTTTAATCTATCGAGATATTTTATAGCATTTGCATAATTTTTCTCAAATTATGCATCAATTTATGAAGAATTTTCTGTTCTGATACATTATTGTCATCCAAGTTGATTATAAATCATCATAAATACCATGTGAAAATGTGTCATTATATGAAAATATGACTTTGGTAATACATCATTATACGACATTTCGAAAAGTTTAATTAGTGTTTTATAAATTCACATGTAAACACAATTTCTTAAAGAATCAGAATTAAAAGGATTCTTAAAGTATTACATAAATAGTATCCAAAACAACAACAAGAAAACTGATTTTATGTTTTTAAACATGAAATTTGTGCATTTTTTTTGTATGTAACAAGTTTTTTGCAACGAAAAACGGCATTGCATTTTCGGATATATTTATGTACCTTTTACTAAGAAACTATTGAACACAAAGCTTAAAAATTTGTGTGTGCATTAAATAAACATTTATCTTTATACAGAAGTGAAATTTTTTTTTTTTTAAAAAAAATTATCTCAGCCTGTTTAAAAATGTAATTTTTGCACAGTAGAATAATGAATTTTATAAAAAGTTTCCTTTTCTATGTTACGACATTTGCTTTTTAGCTAAATGTCTGAGGAATATCTCAAAAATTTCACTTCAGTATACAGAATATATATGAAATATATAAAATAAAAATTTCCAGTTCATGCATACAATAAATTTATAGAAAAAGAAGACACAAATTAAAAAATATAATCTTTATAAGACAGTAATACATGTATATGACATTTCGAAAAGTTTCATTAGTGCTTTGTATATTCACAGGTAAACACAATTTCTTAAAGTATCAGAATTAAAAAGTTTCTTTAAATATTACATAAATGATATCCAAAACAACAAGAAAACTATTTTTATGTTTTTAAACATGAAATTTATGTAATTTTATGTGTATAACAAGCTTTACAGGCAACGTCAAAAATCATCCCATATATATGTGTACTTTTTCTCAGAAACTGTCAAATATTAAGACTTCTGATTTAGTCTGAATATTAATTAGACTTTAATATTTATGCTGAAGTGAGATATTTCAAATATATTGTTAAGTTTTTTTCAAAACCATGCAACATAAAAATATTACTATGGATTTCTTGAAAATTTTCATTTTCTTTTCTACAATAAATGCTGTATGTTAAAATATTTTTTGAAAATTTATAAATACTCACTTCAGTATATATAATTTATATCAGTTATGTTTCATTGAAATTTTTTGAGCATCCTTTCATTATTTTCTGAGAAAAAAGCACTGTCATTTTTAAAAAAATAAACTTTTGAAAAATTGCATTTTTAACATGAAATGTCACTTCATCACAAAAAATTAGGAATTACCACATGTATTTTCCCCATTTTATTCAACATTAGCATCAAGTCAATATATTTTAAGTAAAATATTATAGAAAAAAGTTTCAAAATTGTCAGAAAATACATACATAGCATTTTTCAGTTTTTGTTTAACGAGATATTTAGTAAAATTTACATCTATTATCACAAAATCTGTATAACTTTTTGAAGAAATTGTAACATTTATGTACATATGTATTACAAATAATAAAGTAGAGCATATATCATCATAAATATATTGTGAAAAAACTTATCTATATGATTTTGGGGTGCATTTTAGAAAACATGATTTCACGTCATTTCGAACGTTTTTGTCAGTGTTTTGTGTACTCACATGCAAACATAAGTTTCGAAAACTTTTAAATTTCAAAAGTTTCTCTAAACTGGTCAAATGATTTCTTAAACAGCTAAAATAAAACTGTTTTTATGTTTTTAAACTTGATATTTATGTATTTTTATGTATTTAACCAGCTTCTTGCAACGACAAATGATATTGCACATCTGAATGCACAATTCATTCAGAAACTTTTGAATATTTAAGTTTAAAAACTTGTCTGTTCAATAAAAAACATTTATATATTCATACTAAAATAATATTTTACAAAAAAAAAATTAGTTTTTTTAAAAAAACAAACTTTTATTTATCATCACTGAATTAATTACCCCTGCTGCAGTAAAAATGTACACTAGTAAGATTTTACTTGAGTGTTTTTCTGATTTTGAAGACTCATAAGGTTATAAAATATGCATTAATAGGCAAAATTCAGGTTTATTCGGAAAATTTGCTTCAAAGGTGTTCTGTTACCTTAAATATAATTTTAAAAAAAGAAGGAAGAAAATCTTACCTTGTCATAATGAATAATCCAAAAAAATGATTTTTTCTTCTCATTATATATAAATTATAATTTTTAGCATACCAACTATTAAAATAATAATTCCCGCTCAGATCTTCACAGTTAATGGCACAGTTACACCGTTATCTAGAGTAAATTGTGTATGAATAAACAAAAAGACTTTGCAATTGTTTCAGGATATTTAAAAGGCAAATATCTGTTAAAAGATGACGTGGCTCACCAGTTGATGATTTTTTAAAAGTCATTTTGATATACTTCTAATTGGAAATCTGGCATACATGTTATATCAATGGAAAGGTAATGAAATACGTATTTCAGAAATATCAAAAACTCAAAATCGATCATTTCATGCTTTTTAACCTACTGACGACTGCCTTAAAATATCTAGAAGAAAACAATGATTTTTCCAGTGAGGTCTTGCTACTCAGGAATGAAGACTGTCTATGGGATTAAGCTTTTCTTACTGATATTATGGAACATTTACATAATTTAAATTTAAGCTTACCAAAAAAGATTGCATTTTACTCCTAACTTATTTGGTCATATACTACCTTTTGTAAACAAACTTTTGCACCTTCTATCTCTATTTTGAAGAGGGGGGGGGGACATGTCCAGCATTATTAACTATCTGCCAAAGTTAATAATGCTCCGAGGTATAATAGATTAAAAAGTTTAGTAATCATTTTGCAGGATTTATTCAGTGCAAGGTTGGATGAATTTCCAAACGACAATAAATGCTGATCTTTTCATAATTTTTTTTTAAATTTCTCTTCAAGACGTTAATTGTTACCCACCTGAAGTCCAAATCAGAATTCAGGCTCATACCAGACTTGAAAGCAAATATAAGGAAGGAATTTACTTCTCAACTTACATGATCCAAATTATATTGAATATTTGGAAATTTGAACAGACACACATTTTTCAAAATTTGGCTGCCTGATATTGTTGTAGTTTTGGATCAATATAAGTTTGCGAATAAATATTTTATCATACGAACATAATACATATAAAATCATAATATCGCTCAAAAGTAACTGATATATACCTAAAACAACCTAATTTTGTTTACATCTTAAAAAACTAATCCTAATAAAGACCACTTGGTAAAACCAACTACAAATTAAAAAGCCACATTAAGTATGTAAAGACACTATAATAATAAATTAGAATGAAATTTTTTATATAAATTACTCATTTTTATTGTATACCTCAAAAGGTTTTTTCAAAATTAAGTAAAATGTTCATTTGCAATAAAACTTAAGTATTTATTACATTATTTTTGAATTTTCACTCCTTAGACTTGCGGAACAAGATATCAATCATTGGCATGGCCAAGTAATTTTAGCGCGTTCTTCACGTGTTGTATTTTACAATAGTGCAACTAATGAACTTTTTACTAACATAAAGTAGTACTGTACCACACCTCTAAATGTACTACTATTGATCTGAAAAGAAAAAATTCTGGGAAAATTTTGTGGAAAACTCGGCGAAATTTTAAGGAAAACTCAGGAATTTTTTGTGTAAAACTCGTAAAAATTCGGGGAAAATTTTGAGGAAAACTCGGGAAAATTTGGGATAAATTTGGTAAAATCCCGAGATATTCAGAAAAATCTTGTGGAAAATTCGGAAAAATTTTCGGATCTCGGGAAAATTTGAAATATTTTATGGAAAATTTGGTACGATTTTGTTGAAAACTTGGTAAAATTTGAAAAAATTTTGATATAAACTAGCGAAATTCAGGAAAATTTGAAGGAAAATTCGGGAAAACTATGGGAAAATTTAAATATGATTCGGCTCATCTAGGGCACAAATGCGACCCAATGCCGAAAACTCGAGGTTAATTGGTTGCTTATTGGCTGAGAAAAAGGTACGACAAAATATGGAACGAAGACGAAATTTGCATCCTAATAGCGCTTTTGTTCCACTACGTGAAAAACGCACTAAAAAGTATGCTATTCCCATAAGACAATAAGAAGCGTTTTTTTCACCTTTACATACCTCTTAGCTTGTTGGAAAAGTTGGAAATGGCACGCAATGATTAAATATAAAAAAAGTGGCACTCTTACCAAAACACTCGTACTTATTCTTTTTCAATCCCATTCTCGGTAACCCAGCTTTTCCCAAATTCGGCCACACTTCGGTCCGCATTAGGGCAAGTTCTCTGGACTTTATGGTGCATTTTGTATTAGATGGAAAAGTATAACTAATAATGAAAATAAATCACCGTTCTGAAAAATAATTAACCAATATTTATTTTTTCCTTAATAAATTATTAACGTAACTAAATCAATCTCAGCCAAGTTAAAACGGGTTCATTTAAATTTTTTTCCAATTATCAATGCAATTCCAAAACTTGGAATTAAAACTTCTTTGAAAATTGATTTTATCTTCCAAGTTCTATTTTTATTAAAGCAGTTCTTCTTGCAGCAAAATCAATGTTATGTCACTTTCAAATGGATTCAAATTTCAAGAAGGGACATATTAACTTTCCAGATTCTTTTAATGAATATTGACATCTATTTTCAATTGTTTAAAGCGGTGACTGTACATTTGAATGTCATGGACAGTAAATATACAAAGTATCGAAAATTATTTCAAATTAATGTAACCCATAAAAATTGACGGCGAACATACAAAAGCGACATGATATTCCTTTTAGATGAGTGGCTCACTTCTCCTTGTGCAAATCTATATTATGTCTATACATAAATTAAAAAGGAGACTTAATTTATACAACCATTCTTTAATAAAATTAAATTTTTATACAAAAAAAAAAAAATATCATCGACACGAGGAATACTACACTCATTTTTTTTTTTTTTAATTTCATTAAACTTCCAAAGGAAATATATAAATAATTGCCAACAAATTTCGCAATTCTAAGCCGAGATCGAATAGCTCAGAGTGACATTATTTTTTTGTATTCTTCGTGGCATTTTTTGAACCTAGAAATCTCGCATCTTTAGGTATCATGATATCGAAGTCTCTCAGTTTTAAATGATGTATTACATTATTTTTTTTATTTATAAAGTATATAATGTCCTCTGTTCGTAATGACTAACGATATCACATTAGTCGGATAAATAAGAATAATTTTATATAATTGGAGAAGAAAGTTAATTGAAATTTTGAAATCCTCGAATACAATAATTTTAAAACGAAAACTATTGCAAATGTAGCTGTATTTACCACAGCTTCATTTAAAAAACTTTTCTTGAATATATAGTGGAAATTACAACATAAAAAATGTTAATCCAGATAAATGTGTGTGTCCAAAGCCAATATTTAGAGATTAACCAATATACTTAATTAAAATTATACAAGATTTTTTTGTCTTATTGCTTAAAACGCTTATAAGCGAAAATATTGAACTAAATTGAAGTTCTAAGAACGTTTCCAAAATATTTCAGCAAAGAGAACACTTTAAATCAAGTTACACTATTCATTCCATTATTCTTATAATTTTTTTTTATGATTAAGCAATTTTAAAAACAATTTTGAAATAATTTCATATTCACTTATATTATCGCAAATTTTTCTGATCATACACAGTGCGTCAAATAAGTTTTTAGACTTATCCCAAAGAGCAGGTTTTAACAACTCCGCGAGTGTGAATGCGCATGCGTCACAACGTCCGTCGTCTGTTGGCACAATGCAAATAAGTTATGCGCATACAGTTATATAGCTGAGAAAAGAGACCAAAATTCATTTCGGAAGTAGATCTTTTCATGTTGATTTCATAAGATAAAGCAAAGAGCTGTAATTAAATTCAACGCAAAACTTCACGAAGAAAAAATAAATTCTCAAAAATGAGCACATGGACATACTCTTTTTGAAATGAGTATGTTTGAATCAGATTTGAACGCATGCTTTCGTATATAAAACATTACATTAACTCAAAATTTCAAAAAATGGTTTATCAACACTATCAAACAAATTAAAAAAGCTATTCCGGATTACAGAAGTTTTTTTAATATACTGGCTACATATTTAAAAAAATGGGGGTTCAACAACAATTTTAGTTCTCATAAATCTTTCGAACTATTTTTCGTATCTACCACGCTACCCGTGAAAGAACACATGAGTTATTAGATTGTTTTGATGTTGTGTTTTGATTCAAAATACCTTCACTTGACCTTTGAATTTAGGTTAACTCTTATTTGTAAAACTAAAGAAAGTGCCTTGTTTTAAATATAAGGCTATAATAGGAATTAAGCAATATGAATGTGATAAAAATCTGCCTTTTTTTTGATAGATTTTTTAAAAAAACTGTGTTATAAATTTAAGGAATGTGGCTACCTTTGGAGCTCTTTATTGAAACATAAATTTTCAACTCAATAAATACTTTTTTACTCAAAATGGGGCATAAAACTAGGAATTCAAATGCAATTTCCACAAAATTAAAAATAATTTTGGATATATTGGGAATTTTTAGTGAAATTTAAGTGAAAAATTGCAGTTATGGTAAGCTTTGAAGAAAATTCCTAATTAATATATTCGAATAATATTTATACTGTACATAAATAACATCATTATCTGTGCTTAGAGTGAAAGATTTGTAATACTATTGAAGTATGTCAATTTTTTTGCAAGAACTCAATTTAAAAAAAAAGAAACGAGTCTTACAGTAGTCGCATATGGGGTAACATCTGACTTGTTTTCGTGGTAAATACGCAATAGTGACTTTAACTCTGAAAAAAATGAATCGGGAAGACTGGAGATAATTTTCTATCGAATAATTATATTTTTAAGGAAAATTTTATTTAATTAATACAAGGAGAAATGCAATTTTTATCAAAAATGTTTATTCTTGTTCAATTTGGGGAAGAGCGGTGACAATAGATTTATGAAAAGTAAAGTATGACACATATACTTGTGATTTCAAAGTATTTAAAAATCATTGAAAAAAAATATTTTTACTCAAATAATTGCACATTACTTACTCGTATTTTTTTAAGAATGATTACCTTTGTCAGACGCTTAACAGTAAGTATAGTTATTAATATAGTTTACACATATAAATATAACTTCAGATTTCACACACAACGAGCCCTGACACTTTGACAATTGAGCATAAGAATCGCAAGTTTATTCTGGATGAAGTCTAACAAGACTTGCTTATATGTGCGAAGTGGACTTACAGTCAAGTAAACGAAACCGAGTTTTTGAATTCCAATCTTCTGAAATGCTAAATGTAACAACAACAAAAAAAGCTGGCGGCTTGATTGCTACTCGAATTGGACCCTGATATGAGGGTAGCGAAGAGACACTATCAAGCGCATGTTTAAAAATTAAAAAATATTAGAGAAAATCAAAAATACCCATTTAGTTAATCAGTTAGTTTTTTTAAACTGAGAAATCTTTTTTAATCACAATTAAAAATATTATTTTGACAGCGACAGGAATTAACCTCAAAGTATGAAAATGACACGCACTTAAATATTTATTCAAATAATTCCATATAACTTGATCGTACTTTTTTAAGAATGATTAGCTTTGTCAAACGCTTAACAGGAAATTTAATTATTTATATATAGTTTAAACATATATAAATATATCCTCAAATTCCACACATAACGAGGCCTGAACCTTATACATTTGAGCGTAAGAATCACAAGTTTATTCTGGATGAAGTCTAATAAGACTTGCTGGTATATGCGGTAGGCGGTTGCATGGCAGGAGCGGACACATAACATTTTGTTGCTTGAGCGGACACTTTCGAACTCATCGTGGTTTGAGCGGACACATTCCCCCCATCTAAGAACAGATTCGATTACCGAATTACAAGAATAAGTACATTTTTGCCAATCAAATTTCATTACATCTATTAAATTGTTAAGATGTTATAGAGCGAATACATTTTAAACATAGCGAAATGTAATAGAAGTAAAAACTTTCAGCGAAATATTTAAAAATTAATAGTAAGTAACAATATAATGAAAGGCATGAACGAATTTCAGGAATTTTATGGAAAATTGTATTTTAGAGTCAAATAAATATTAGAACAGGTGCAATAGCCATACAATTAATTAGTTTCATGAAAGGGAGTAAAAATAAATACTAGAAGTAAAATATGCAAGATGCGAGGTTAGTTAGTATTTATTTACTTGTGTATTTATTTTTCTTTTATCTACTTGCATCTTGCGTATTTTACTTCTAATATTTATTCTCCATCTTTGACTGTCTGATTTACTTAGTAATTATTCTTTAAAAATGTTTGGAATTTTTTAAGAAATGGTTGTCTAAAGTAATAAAAGAAAATACTATTTCATTTTTTTAGTTAAAGCAATGATTCATGTTAATATATAATTTTCAGGATATATTCATTGTAATGGGATTATCCATTATTATGAGTTATTGAATTACATATAAAGTACATAATCAGGGCTAATAATTAACTAAATGATTATAATGAGTTATTTCTACATGTATTAACTGTTTTAATACTTTTCTCTAAGTTGCAGTCACTATACCAAGTGCTCTATAAGCACATTAAAATTAATAAAGAGTTACCTTCAGTCATGTATGTGTACAGAATACTTAAATGCCATTGTTATATTAAGTATCGAAAAAAAAATTGCAAACAATTCTAACTTTTCTGAAAAAAAAACCGTGCACTAAATAAACATGTGTTTGTAATTTTACTCGTTAGTACAATCTTTTGCAGAGCTGAATAGTTTTCTATTGGAAATTGCACTTTTATATCTGGGATACTAAGTATAATGCATGGGTATGCGACACCTGGATCACAAATTAATGTTATTAATGTTAGTATGAACTATATTAAAAGAGTTTGCATTACAATTTTTTATGACAAATTGAATACTCTTTTTTAATTGTCTTTGTATAAAGTGCCTTTAACATGTTGATCTACTTTTTAAAAATTATTATACAATATTAAGGGAATGTTTCATCAGAAAAGGTGTAATAATTATCAGATATTCAATTTAATTATCTTTAGTCTTAAATGTATTTTTCTTCTTATTGAATTACATATAATTTTTAAAAAAATAATAGTATGATTTATCTATAAACAGTAGATGGCTCCAAAATATAAGTTAAACTTGTAAAAATTTTTTAAAAAATTTACTTTTTTAAGCTATTGTTTATCTCATATTGATAAACAATATCCATTATATTTATCCATGATATTGAAAATGCATTTTATTTTTACAACACAAGGATTGCAAATAAGATAGAAAAAATTCAACACAATATATATATATATATATATATATATATTAAATGAATAGTTACATAAAATTTCCATTCACAATTTCTACTAGTCATATCTCTTGACCAGGTATTTATGTTTAACGTTAAATACTCCAATTCCATTTCTTGCAAACTTAAAACTTATTTGAAGAAATGTACTCTCTCTCTATGTTATCACTAATATGAATGAAAAGTACCCCTTTACATATAATTATATTTATATGTTAAAAAAAATGGAAGATAAAACAACATCAGAAAAAAAAAGATACAGAATTCTCTCTGGAATTTAACGTTTGAAAATATATTAATAGAGATTAAAATCATTATTACATCAACAAGTTACCACAATTTATTATGAATAAATTGAGTTCTATTCTAATCAAAATCACAAGAAAGTTAATTAATTAACTACTTACAAGAAAGTTAATTAACTAATTATAGCATTGTTTTATCAGGACAATCTTATCTCAGAAATATCAGTGATTTTGGCCAATTAACGCCATAACAATTATTTTGAAAAAGATTTTCTGTATTTCTCTTCACGATAAATATAAAATTAATACAAATACTTTTCTTGGGTCAATATTGGTGAGTAACTCATGCAACAAATTTATTCAGGACTTACAAGCAGGATAATGTCAATATACATGAGTCTTATAGACTTTTATATTTATGTAAACATAAATATAATGATATAAAATAAATCTAATTTATAATGATAAATCTTCTACATATTGTGCAAACACCAATATAAATGCATATTTATTATAAATAGTAAAAAAAATTGCACATCTCTCTCTCTCTCTCTCTGTGATAGGTTTATACCACAGTCAAACTCTGAAAAACAGATGTGTTAATCAATACCACACAAATATATTACAATTTTTATTTTTTTGTAAAAGAAGTATGGATTCAAAAATGACTTTTTTATTTTGATCATGTAGTTGTGAGTAAGACTTTTGTTTCCAATATATAGACGCAAATTTATTCTATTATACACATTTTAGTTTTAAAAAACTTTATGCCTTAATTTTTTACCATATTTGTAATTCAATTCTTGATAAATTATATCTTTTGCCTGAAATAGTGCAGCGAATAAAGAGTTTCAAAATGCTGCACAATTTTTTTTCGTGTAATTTTACAAATGGTAAATGATCATTTTGATTTCTAATGTTTGAAAGTGGTATTTGATTCATCACTTAGTGTAAAAATTTATGAAGTTGTAGTAAATTAAGATATTTTTCCATTTTTGTAGTGAATACTTCTCAAAAATGTTTTTTTTTCTTCCTTTTTCCCAGTAATATTGTAAAATTATAAAGTAAAATAAGTTTAAAAAAATACTTGTTTTTGATATGACATGTACGGTTACATATCAGATTCTTGTGTTCTAATTTTAAATAATTAAATACTTAAGTACGTCTGTTACTACTCTGAAGATGCGTAAAATAAGTAAAACTTAAGTTAACTAAATGTCATATGTTCTCAATATAACTTTATTTAAAATAAACAAAAATTTGCTTAAGTTAACTAACATATTTTACTGTCTTATGTATGATCTAAATATAATTTTATTTCAAATAAACAAAAATTTTCTTTGAAGTATTTACATGATTGTGATATTCTACATCTCTCCAAAATCCTTTTTGAACAGGTTTCTTTTGTGAAGGCAAAAGTAATGAGAATAAAGCTTGATTTAAGCTGGTGTCGGTATTGAAAATATTCTTCAAAGTAATTGCATACATAATAAACAGGGAGGAGATGGATTATAATCCTCACGTTTGAACATGCTTTCAAAATACTCATATTTTGCGCTGGTATATGAAATAATGTGATTTTTTTCTTCTATCATATTTTCATTTATTGATTGAACAACCATTTTAGCAAAATGAGACATTTTTAAAAGTACAACGTGGAACTGCGATAGCATAATAGTCCTAGGGAAGGAAGTAAACAAACCGCAGCGTAATCACATGACACAGTTTTCACGTGATCGTGACATCACATGGATTTAGTCCATTGAAGTATAAATATAAAAGATTGTTTCTTAGCTGTAATCATGGCAACTCCGTTGAAAGTAATTTCAAACTTGTAAGGAATTCCCCTAAATTCTTTCCTTTGTTTGTATAGTGTTGTGAATTTAACTTATTAAATAGTTTATATTATTTTCAATTTTTTTCATTTTTCTAACCTTTACTTGAAAATAAACATCAAGTTCCATGAAATATCTTACCATACATCTAAAAAAACTACACAGGAAGCTATTTCTTCTTGGTCATTATATTTTTTATAACCATATGATTCATAATAAACTATTTTCCTGTTTCAATGTTTCGCAATCTGGTATCTGCAATAGACTGAAGTAATTTTGTGACCCCCCCCCTCCCCTGTTTTTTCGTAAGTGTGTTTTTATTTTAAATAATTATAATAATTTTGTATTATATTTTCTTGTTTGTGCATATTCTCATATGCATACATATAAGTAGTATGTAGCATTGCCTTCCTATGTTCTGCAGAACTTGACACAGGGCTGATATGAATCAGCTTTGTATATATATATATATATATATATATATATATATATATATATATAATATATATATATATATCTAAAATACTAATATATTTTTTTAATTAATAAAACTCCACCAATATTCTCTCTCTCTCTCTTTTTTTTTTTTGCACCAAGGCCTTTGGATACCTAGCTACGAAATACACTGATAAAGTATATTGAGTATTGGTTGTGAGAACCACACAATTTTTCGGAAGAACAGTTTTAGTGTTGGAATTTCTAATATAAATTCAGTTACAAAAAAAAAAGGAACGAGTTTTACAGTAGTCGCATATGATGCATAACACCTGACATGTTATCCTGGTAAATACGCAATAGTAACTTAAATAATGAAAAAAATTAATCGGGTATATTGGAAATAATTTGCTATCGAATAATTTTATCTTTAATGGAAATTTTATTTAATTAACACAAGGAGTCATGTAATTTTTTATCAAAAATAAATATTCTTGTTCAATTTTAGGAAGGCACATACACAATAGACTTATGATGATTAAAATATGACACATATATACTTGAGATTTCAAAGTGTTTAATAACCTTTGAAAAACAGCGTCAATAACAGTACCACTGTTAGTTGTCAATACATTTCGATTTGTGTTCATTTCGAGCTTGAGTTCGTCATTCAAATAAGCTATGAGCGGACAATCGTAAAGTTGCCTACCTGACAAACAGATTTGGTAAAACAGTAGTTGGTTCGGCCGTTAATGTTTCTGAGAAATTTGTGTTCGTTGCAAATAAAAATCTCTGCTGGGTTGAGTTGAATTATGTGCAATTCTTTTCGGCTGTACTCCTAAAGTTTTTAATTTTTTTTCTCACGTTTCTTTTGTCGAAAATCTCGCATATATTCTGCTCTGGATTTACCCGTCTCTGCAAATCACAAAATCACGAAAATTTAACTAGCTTGGTAAATGTTAAAATATTAGAAATATTAGAGAAAATCAAAAATATCCGTGTAATTAATTAGTCAGTTTTTTTATATAATCACAATTAAAAATATATTGACAGCGACAGGAATTAACCTCAAAGTATGAAAAAGATATGCACTAAAATATTTATTCGAATTATTCTATATTACTTATTCATATTTTTTAGGAATTATGAACTTTGCCAGACGCTTAACAGTAAATATAATTATTAATATAGTTTACACATATTAATATACCCTCAGATTTCATACACATCGAGCCCTGATACTTTGACAATTGAGCGTTAGAATCGCAAGTTTATCCTGGATGAAGTCTAATAAGACTTCCTGGTATGTGTAAAGTGGATTTAGAGTCAAGAAAACAAAACCGAGTTTTTGAATTCGAATATTCTGAAATGCTAAATTTAACATTATAAAAAAAGGCTGGCGGCTTGATGGTTACTAGAGTTGTATCCCTATGTGACGGTAGAGAAGAGACGCCACCAAGCGCGCTGATTGGTGAAATCAAATAGCGCGCGCTTCCCCGATTTTTTGTTACACATTTCCGTGCCTTTTCACAAAATCCCTTCTACAAATATCCAGAAACCGAGAGGAAAGATGTTACACATCAAAAATCGAATGAAACTGTGGTAAAGGAAGCTATATTTGCCTTAGTTTTCGTTTTAAAGCTATTGTATTCGAGATTTCAATTTCAATTAACTTTTTCCCCCAATCATACTAAATATTTTTCTTATTTATCACACTAAAGTGATATCTTTAATATCACAAACAGAAACCAGCAATATATTTTATAAAAAACAATAAAAAAGAATTTAAATCAGCATTTAAAACCGTGGAGGATTATATACCATAATTACTAAAGACGCGAGATTCCCAAGATAAAAAAAGGTCATGAAGAATACAAAGAAACTGTAAACTCAAGTGTCATTCTCGCTATCCGATCTTGGCTTAGAACAGGGATGGCCAACTCAAATGACCTTAAAAACATTATAATCCGGCGGGCTGCAAACAAAAATTATATATCTTTATATTATATTTAGACCCATCACAAGCATTTATTGGAATGAAAATTTAAAACGGAATGAATTATTCTTGATTTCATTATTTTTCATCTATACAAACATAGATAATTTATAATAATAATGCAAGGATCAAATATGTCAAACTCTAGCAATAGACAGCGCGATGGAGTGACAGGAATCGTGTGTGTGATGCTGCTCTGCAATACCGCACACTTCTAAGAATGAATTAAAAAAAAACGTAATAAAATAGAAACAGTTATGGAATATATTTGTTACAAAACACTACACTAAAAACAAAAATATTGTGCAAAATAATCGTATTTTGTAATGAATCTCGAGGGCCGCAAAATTCCTGTTGGCCAGCCTTGGCTTAGAATTACGAAGTCTGTCGCAAATAACATAAAATGCTCTAGAGCAGTGGTCTTCAAACTTTTTCAACTCATGGAACCCTTTGAACTTGAAGATGTTTTTGTGGATCTCCAAGAACTAGAAAGTGTTTTCGTGCGACCCCATTCCAATCAGAACTTCCCGGGATTTTTGGGGGAAACCTCTATATATATAATTCCTCAGATGTCAAACATTCAAATTGTGGAGTGAGTGAGTGAATATTAACGTCACACTGTTCAGCTACACGAGGGTGTTTGGTAACGGACCTCGTAATTTTGAGCCATGGTCAAGTGACGAGGATGACACCTGCCCTAGCACCTCATCTCCTAACTACCCCATCACACCAATGGAAGGACGTTTGAGCTCTCGAAAGATTTAACGTGCACCGCTCCCCTATACGGTGGGTATTTAGTGGTGCTGTGCTTGAATTTTATAATTGTGGAACCATTTGCTTGTGCAATAAATATTATAATTAAAGCACACTTTCCAGAGTGAGGGGCAAGGACCCTATTCCACGTGTCACTCCACAGTATGTAACAAAAGTGGTTACGTGAAAGAACTATTTTAAAAATTGATTACGTATACACATTTTTTATAATATTAAAAATTCTTATGGCAGTTTTTTAATAACTCGGCTAAATTTTTAAAATTTTAAGGGTACCAACATATCATATACTTTTAAAAACATCAATTTTTGAACTGTAGTGTTTTTTTAATCTTGCATTTATTGAAGATATGGAACTTTATATGTGTGTGTGTGTGTGTGTGTGTGTGAAGATATAACTAATACAAAACAATAAAAAACTGATAAAACAAAAAAAACTTTTTTATGATTTCATTATATATATTCATGATGCAACGTATTTACATATATATTTACATTACCTAATTAGGAATAATAGTTCATTGCGTCAATTTATTTAATCCAGCAAAAAGATGCATTTACAAGGTTTTTTCTTTTTTTTAAATTTTATTTCCTGTGCTTCCAAAATCGAAGCCCGGTTGCGTATCCGCATTGATCTGGGATATCTTGGATCTGTAAGTTCTGGCAATAAGTAATTGAAATAAAAAGGTTCAAACTTTTTAAACATTTTTTCACGCCAAAAATCATTGTGTCCCTGAATATTTTTTTTCTATTTTACGTCCATTTTGGTCCACATTACAAAAGTGCAATATTCTTTTTCTTTTACTTGCAATTGCCCCTTTACTTCGTAAAAGTAATCCTCATTTTTATTTATTTGTATCTGTGGTTATTTTCAGGCACAGGCTCAAACTTTCCTTAGAGTGACGTAATTGTAAACAGTTTCTTGAATGCACTATACATTCTTAGAAAACAAGACCCATTTGAGGGGGGGGGGGAACCTCTGCTACACAATCCACCAAAGAGTCATAAATTACCACCTTTCACCAATGGAACGTAGGGGAATTTTATGTATCCTTCCGCAAAAAGGCGGAGTTACAAATTTACTCACAAATAAATTAGTTTAAAAATATTTAAAGTATATGCGTTTGAAAGAGAATAAAAAAATAAAAGTTTTCCAATTTTTACTTTTCTTATCCGATAATTTTAAATATTGTTATGATCGTTTTAACGTACTAAATGTAAATTTTCAAAATATTTAAAAATATTTAGAATTTTATTAAAAAAAAAAATGGAAATCATGAGAAACATTAATTCCCCCCCCCCTTCCCTCCGACTTTTTGGATGCATTTTATTCCATACAATTAAAAGCAATACCTTAGACGTGAATATAAATATAAGAAACTACATTGGATTAACATTACGCTCGGGTTTTCGTGGTGGCGTGTCAACGGGAGCCTTACTTGCTACTACAGTTGGACCCCGCGACGAGGTTAGCGAAGAGACACAACGAAGGCGCTGAATTGGTCAAATCAAACAGCGCGCGCTTCCCCTGACTTCCTGTTACGCATTTCCGTCCCTTTTCACGGAATCACTCCAACAAATATCCAGCAACCGAGAGTAAAGATGTTACTCATCAACAAGTTATTTTCTCACAAATTGTGTGTGCCATAAAATACATAAATATATACACAGAGTTTAGATTATAGTCTATAACAGGGATGGCGACCTTTTTTGAGACGTGGGTCAAATTTTGTTCATATTTTTTTTAGTACTAGCTCGTGGGTCACTAACGTCCTTTTGCCTCAGAGTTAAATTTAAAATTTTTAACTGAGTATTTTTAAAACTAAACATCTTTAAATTCATTTGGCTTAACGAGTAAAAATAAGCGAGGTTTGACGATTTAAAATTCTTTAGTAGAGCTAAATGTTCTGAAGTGTTTGGTGCTCATGACAATGAGTGTTTGAATGAACAAGGAGTAACTAAAATTACATACTATATACACTCATG
Organism: Trichonephila clavata; assembly: GCA_019973975.1. Taxonomy (NCBI): domain Eukaryota; kingdom Metazoa; phylum Arthropoda; class Arachnida; order Araneae; family Nephilidae; genus Trichonephila; species Trichonephila clavata. Next base: position 52,317 of record BMAO01023565.1, read on the forward strand.
GACAAAAAAATTAGCGTACCAAGAAAGAGTCGGCAAAATAAAACGAAATTTTACATACTTAATGACTACTTTGATATAAGTGAATGATTTGAAAATCAAAGGAAAAGGATCATTTATTTCAGAGAAAAAGGTAAAAGAACGGAGAATTTAATACCTTGTTGAACCCGCTCTAGCACGAATGTAAGATGCGATACGATCAGGCATTGAAGCACACAAGTTCTGTAGGATGTCTTGAGACATTTCGTTCCATGTTTGCTGTAACCTTGCGTCTGGTTCGTTCATACTCGTGGAATACCCAACTCGCCGTCTCAAATGATCCCAGATATGCTCGATTGGAGACAAATCTGGTCATTGGGCAGGCCAAGGAAGGGTAGTAACAGAGTGAAGACAGTCTTGTGACACCCTTTCCGTGTGAGGCTGAGAATTGTCTAGTTGAAAAAGGATCCTGGGACCCATTGCATGAGTGGAAACACATGTGGTTGCAGGATGCCATGGACATAACACTGAGCTGTCATGGTGCCATGGATCAATACTAGGGGTGACCGAGTATTGTAGGCAATGGCATCCCATACTATCACACCAGCTGTGGGAGCGGTGTGTCACTGTAAAGCAAAGGCAGGATTGAGGCGTTCGCCACAGGGTCTCCACACACGAAGACGATTGTCATCACTGCTGAGATTGAATCTGGATTCGTCACTAAAGACGACATGGTTCCATTCTGCTGCAGTCCAGTTTCCTCGTGCGTGGCCCAACTCCAAACGGAAACGTCGAAGGGTGGACGTCAAGGGCAGCACGCGTAATGGGCGCAGCTATCCCAAATGTCCTTCAGCATGGCGCCTTCGTATGGTCCGAGAAGACGCAGGGACCCGTAGTGAAGGTGCTACCTGTGTCTGGAGGGCTACCGATGAAGCAGTTGGCTGTACACGTGCATTTCTTACGATGTGGCGTCTTCTCGACTACTGGTCGGTCGAGGGAATCCTGAACCAGGTCTTCGTGTAAATTACATCTCTCGGATCCACTGGTCAAAACACCTCCTCCCAACAAAATCAGAGCTGCCTAATTGACGAGCTATCAGCCTAGCTGACCACGTATCTTCCATAATGCCGATGATTCTCCCCCTCTCAAACTGCGACAGCTGCTCATATTGTCTTCGAAAACGGCGTAATGGCATGTTTACCTCAGGTCTTTCTTTGTAAACGATTCAGCACACTCTAAAAAGCTTTGGTAACCTGTTTTATTCTCCACGGAGAACGACGTTAAACACACTTTACCGGATATATGTAATGCTCAATCACGTTACATTTCAAATCATTTGCATATCTCCCCGACATGTACCTTCATGCCAAGTTTCGTTACGTTTCTTTGTGAGCTAATTTTTTGTCCATGAGTGAATATTGTGAAGTATTATTTATTAGTATATATATATATATATATATATATATAGATAGATAGATAGATGAATAGATAGATAAAATGACAATGTCTAGCTCTGTTAAAGCTGTAGGCAGTCATAATCCATATTCAATCAAATTATTTGAAAGTCAAAAATGAAGAAGTTTTTACTGGGATTAATAACTTTTTTTTTAGAAAAATTTATAAGATTCTCTTATAATTGAATGGGAAAAATTTACTGTAGCAAATTTACTCCAGACATATCTTACCGATATTATTTTTGGCGAGATATATATTTGTTACAAATAGGGAATTAATAATTGCGGTAAATTATTATTTAAAAGTGATTAAAAATTTATAAAATTAAAAAAAATGGATAATTATAAGACATTAAAGCTAAAATCTCTTTTATCAAACGTGGTTAATGCCGTGAAACCCCAGCAATTTATTTACTGAAAGATAATATGAGCATATTTTTATTAATAAAATGAACAAAAAATAATTCAATAATGCATTCTCAAATGATATCCGATGACAAAGTAAAGCGATTTTAATGCAATAAAAACGTCAGCTTCTCTCTTAAGCAAAAAATGGTAGACGGAAGCAGAGTGATGCTTTGTGGACACAATAAATTCGTCAGCTTTCTAAATGAAGACGGTGTCTGCAGACAAAATGAAATTGTGTGTCAGCATCCTGAGCAAGGACAGTCTCCTAAGGCAGGATAAAGATGTGCGTCAGTACCCGTAATGAATGATGGTGTCCAAAGACAGGGCAAAGGTATACCGATACAATATAAACGTGAGCTTCCCAAGCGAGAACAGTTTCCAAGACGCGGTAATGCTATGAGACAGCCTCCTAAATGAGGGCTCTCTCCAAAGACAAGATAATGCTATCAGTCAGCATCCTAAATGAGGACGGTCTTTTAAGACAGGGTAAGACTATAAGTCAGCATCCTAATTAAGGACGGTCTCCAAAGAAACGACAAAGCTTTGAGTGAACATCCTAAATGAGGATGGTCTCCAAAGACGGGATAAAGTTAAATGGATACAATAAAAGCGTGAGTTTCCTAAGCGACGACGGTTTCCTTAGAAAAAATAAAGCTATATTAATATATTAAAAATGTCAGATTCTCTCTCTCTCTCTACCGTTTTTATTCAGAAAGGCATTAATGATATAATCGATTCGCTATTGCATAGTATTAGTAAGTTTGAACTTGTTTTTAGTTATTAAAAAGGAACAAAATATTTAAGTTCACACAATCAGAAGTAATTTCAATTCTTCAAGCTTTTAGGGTTCCACGGCATACTCAAAATAGTAATTTACTAAAATCTAGTTTTTATACTAAAATTTAATTTTTTTAAGGTTTAAAATATTTTTTTCGTACCTTAGTTAAGATTTTACTGATTTCACCCAATGGGAAATGTGATAAATCTGGTAAAGACTCAACAACTTTTTCTTTAAAAAGTAACAAATTACGAGGTCGAATTTTGCGTGGTGAATTCCACCTCTGTCAGGCAGAATTCTTTTTTTAAGGTAGTAAATAGCTAATTTCTACAGTTTTATTTTTAATAATAATTTCCTAATTTTTTTTTTCACTTCCCATAATGAAGTCGTTTCTTTAGTATTTAATTCTTCTTTCATCCCCACTTGATTGATTGATTTTTAATTTTTTTTACTGCTTCAGCTTATTTTAATTTCTTTTTCTACAATCATTATGAAATTCTTCACATTCAATATATCTTCTTCACTTTTCTGTGCCGTTTTACTTGGAAAATAAAGGGAATTTCTTTTTATTCCACTTTTTAAATCGTTTTAAATGGTTGTAATTCTACACTTCTGAGTTGTTCATCAAGTTTCAGTAATATTTTTTTATTCTTCATATTTCGCGAGGTGCGAGGCGGCCATCTTAAATGATATCTACATTTCGTCTATAGCTTGTTTGACGGGATTTTAATCACGCCTAAGACTGTAGCAGAATACAAATAAACTAGCATAGAATTAAATATTGCACTTAAGAAAAACGTGTACACTCGAAATAAGCGAAAGATCTAATTACTACTATATTTAGATGACCAGAACACAGTAGTTGTGCTCAAAATTATGGCAAAAGAGTTTTACTTACGTAGACGCCACCCCATGAATAGGAACAAGTACGAATCTAAATGTTGTCTTGCAGTTCCGTCTCGTTTCTTATTCCGCTACGCTCGACAGTCTTTCGGGCGGGTCCTTAGTGGTACTGTGATCGAACTCATGACACGCTAGCCTATTGAATGTCAAAATCCCTGAATATTGGCATTCAATTTCCTCTATGGATTACACAAATTGTCTTTTATAAAGGGCTCTTACGTTTCTAAAGTTGATTATTTTTGTAACAACTGACAGTACAATGGAAAATGTTTTTAATTATGCTTCGCACATAAAACTTGCTGGTGAATTGTACAATGGAATTCAATGAGAAAATGTGAAATATTTTGCTTAAGATGCTGAATAAATCCAATGTTTTCCCTTACCATACTAGTTGCACTGTCTGTTGTTACAGAAACTATTTTCTGAAAGTCAGTATCCATTTCTTTATATGCAATATCAAATTCTGTAAAAATATCAAGACTGGTACTTTCCTTTCAACGTTATTAGTTACATTAAAAACACACTCTTTTTTCATAATATTTCCAAACTTAAACCGAGCAAAAACTGCAAATTGTGCATAACCACTTATATTATTAATCTCATCTAAAGCAATGGAACACATTTCTGCATATTTAAAGGCGTTATATATGTGGGAGACAACAAGGGGCTAAAGGATTTGTCTTTCTTTTGATTTATTTAAAACTTAACAACAATTAATTAAAGAAAAGTAGCTAGTTTCTAACAGATTGATTTCCATGATGTGTCCACGGGAACGCCTGCTCGCGGACCTCTGTCTCTTTTTTTCTTTCTCTCTTATCATACCACAGTTCACAATGGTGACAAACGTAGTTCAACGATGTTTATGGAATTCAGGTGATGCATGGGTGACCTTCGCATCACACCACTTCTAGCATAGGATAGCTGGTCCCTTCTCCGCCAGTACCTGGTTGTTGCCTTTCTTAGCAGCGTTGGTTCTCAGACCTCCTCGTCGAGACCTCTCGCTCGCTCATCTCTCCTAGCTAAAAGTTTTTGTTTCACTTTCGATGATCAGCTGCGCCGGCACGCGAAGACTGCCTGCTTTTTTTTAGACGTGTCCACAACCACCGATTCCACATATACTTGCGAGAAAAAATATGTTTTTTTTTCAATTCTACTAGATTTTTTATTATATTGCGACTTATAGGTAACTCGTTTATACTCTTTATAATCAAGCATTTTTCTTTAAAATCAGCAAACAGTGTAGGACTACATTCTAAAAACGCTTTTTCTCTTACAAATCCTTCTGCTGAAAGAGGTTTCTTGTTTCGAGAAATGCAATGGGCAACTTAGAAACTAGCAGCTGTAAATATATTTTTTAAAATCAAAAAAAATTTTTAAACACTACTTTGAGAAAAAACTTATGTTTTTTTTTTCTTTTGAAGGAACAAGTTTTTCCATCCTCTTCTGTCGACATGCAGAGATTTGAATGCAACGTTTCAAAATGTCTTTTTACATTATATGTACGTGGAGTCACTTTTTCAGTACAAATTATACGTATAATCATTTTATTCATTTCAATCCCCCCATATTTATCAAACCTTTCAGCTTGATATTGCATGGAACTTGTACCGCTTGTTTTTAATTTTTTAACCACCGACATAGTACGGGCTAAAATTAAAAATATTTACATTTAGAATACAATAGTTTGAGAAAATTTTTTTTATTAACATACCTAATACACACATGTACATACATACATACATACTACACATTACTTTTAAATACGTTCGAAATGTAAGTTCATCACTGGTACTGACTGGGGCGAGCGCCTTAAATTGCGTGCCAAAAATTGCTATTATAGAGAATAAGAGACATGTGCATGGCCCCGATTGACATCTCACAGGTTGAAACATTGAGGAGACTATACAAGGACATAACTGAACATAACCTCACAAAAGTGCATTTCATCCGAAGAAAGTGCTTTGCATATGAATATTTGCTGTTGTTAGTCGATTTTTTTTCGACAAATCAAACGTGAGTAAAATTATATACTTATTTCATATTTTGCAAACACTTCTGCTTTATTTCAAATACTACATATCTTCATATACATTTGTTGACATTTTCGTAACTATGGAACTATAATGATCAAATTAAAGGTAATAGGCAGCTTTTAAATTGATTTTGTGTCAATACAGGGCTTGAAAAAATACAAATAGAATATAAATAATCCACACAAGTTAGAAAATCTAAATAAACCCCCGTAAGCAAACAAGTGGTTCCTAGCAATCGTGGGTCAGTTAAAAAGCTTGCTGTGGGTCAGTGGCTGACCCACGGGTCATAGGTTCGCCATCACTGGTCTATAATACAAATAAGATTAAATGAAAAATTTTCTTAAAATTTCAATTCAATATCTTAAAAAGAAATCCATTTGTGAACTTTACCATGAAGCCAAAAATTAAAAAACATAGCTTCTCAAACAATGAATTTAAAGATATGAATACAATATGAAAAATGTTCTACTAGTTGTACATTTCTTAAACTCACCATATTTATAGCTCAAACTCTCTTTAGCTTCACATTTAAGTAATTTTCTTATCCCTTTTGCTGTTTTCTGGAGAGTTTTATAAACAATAACAATTGCAGTGTTTAGAAAAATTTTGATGAAAAATTGCAATTAGGATCTTTTACACAAGATTCTAATGCAAGTATTAAAGATTTTTATAAAGTACATAAATAACGGAACATCTTTATATCTATTAGGAATTAAAATATTCGTAATACTTTTAAAAAAATTTAAGTATGCCAAATTTTATGCAAAAACTCGAATTTTTTAAAAATTAAGGATTTTTTTTCATAAAAAAGCAATGAAGTACATAAATATATACAAAGAGATTAGATTTTGATTCATAACACAGGTAGAACGAAGTAAAACATGTTCTGAAAATTTAAATTCAATATCTTAGAAATGTTTTATGTAGGTATCAGTATCCTGTTTTTTTAACTCCAATTCCAGTTTACTAATTATGCTATAACTTTGTTTCTAAATATCGTAGAAACAAAAATAGAGGGTTTTTGGAATGTGAAATGTATGGGCTATAAAGAAAAACACATACACAAAAAATTTGAAAGTTTCATCAAAACAGCAAATTTTGGGTAATCACTTATCTTAATGAAATTTACTTGATTCATAATAATTGATATTGTATGATTTTTTAGGCACTTGCTTATAGGCAAACAAAAATGAAGTACTCTTTTGCTTCATTGGGATAATTTAAGTTTTATTTTCATATTGAACTTTAAAATGGCTTGCATGTCTTGAAAACGGCAAATCTACAAAATAATTTTTTTTTCAATTATGAATCTTTTTAAAAGACTAATTTCTTGTAAATCTTAAAGAACTTTTTTAGCTTATTGATAAACTTATCGTTAATGTCTTAAAAGTTCTCTAAATAAATTATTTAAAAGAGTTTCAGTACATTTATTTTATGATTCCTTTCACTCTTATTTTCGAATATTGAAAGAATCAAAATTTACTGAAAATAACAGAATGAGCAAAATTAATTAATAAAATTGAACGTAATCTATTTCAAGACTGTTTTTTAATTTTCGTTTGGGACATTACGTGTAAAAATTAATTCTACTTAAATACTAATATTTAATGGATATTTTGTATTATTAATAGTTGATCTACATTGTTTAAATTAGATTCCTCTTATGATCATTTAAAAAATCGTATTAAATTGATATATTTTTTTTTTAAGAGAAAAGAAACAAACTGAGTCAAAGTAAGTTTTAATTCACAATATATTGATCTTATGGTCTATGATACACCTTTATTGTGACCATAGTGTTTTGTTTATTTGGATTAAAATGAATGAGATATATATATCAAATCCTTGATCTTTAACCCAATTTAAATATATTTTATGCTTTTACTCATTAAAGAAAGGCAGAGAGAAATTATATGTACTTACCGTAAAATCTGGCATATAATGCACACCATCGTATAATGCGCACCTACACTTTCAAGTAGCAATTTTTAAGTTTATTTGCTGTATAATGTGCACACCCTTTTTCATGAAGAAACCTGAGATGTATTTGAGCCATGCTCTTAAAGTTTGAAAGTCATTTATTCTAAGCTTTAGTAAAAAATACTACACATCTAGAAGTGCAATCCTTTAAGTTCATAAGCAAAAAAAAAACAAAAAAAAATATAAAAAAACACCATTTCTTTTAAATAAAAAACATTTCAATCTATATAGAAATCTAATTTTTTCCTATGCTCACGTCTTCTTAAAGCTCTCATTTTTAAACCTGGCATATAACGTGCACAGGTAATATTCAATCTCATTTTTTGTGTTAAAAGTGTGCATCATACACCAGATTTTTAGATACATAGTACCACAACAATGCCAATGTTCAAGATAACGCATCAAGTTGGTGCCCCTGATTTTGCTTATGTCGTATGCGCCAGATTGACAACCATGTATTTCATTACATATAATTTCACCAAAATGGCTGCAATAATACACTCAAGAGCCAAAACATTATGACTACCCCTATATTTTTTAATGAACCCGCCTTGATGACGTGGAAGACACGTGATCAGGTGGAAGTGGTATTTAACTGCTGCTGGAGAGTCTGAAGAATCATTCTTTCACTTACTTCTGTGTGTGAAGGGAAAGGCTGCAGATCTAAGCGACTTTGATAGAGGAAAGATTGTAATGGTTTGAATTCTCGAAACAAATATTTCCGAAACTGCACTACTCGTGGGTTGTTCGCGATCTACAGTTGTCAGTACTTATGCAAAGTGGATGAATGACGGTGAAACCAGCAGTAGAGGACAAGGTGTTGGACGTCCTCACACTATCAAAGAAAAAGGTTGTCTCGCATGGTGAAGCAAAACCGGAGCCAGACAGTGGCTCAGCTGACAGCCCAATACAATGCAGGGTTAAGTAGAATAGTATCGGCGTAGTTGGATATGGGGCTACGCAGCAAACGTCCCATTCGTGCGCCTTTGCTGACCAAGCGTCATCGCCAATTGCTCCTGCGCTGGGTCTGGGAATATCGCGACTGTTCCATGGATCAGTGAGAGAGAGTTGCCTGGTCAGATGAATCACGGTTTGTCATTCATCGTGCCGATGGCCGTGTCAGGATACGCCATCTTCCAGGCGAACAGTTGCTCCTTCAATATACAGACGCTGGCTGCTGTGCCGTAGGGCCTGGGTTCGAATCTCGGAGGTGACATGGATGATTTTAAATGTATAGTGCCTTCGGGGCATGGGGGTACTCTAAATAGCCGTCGAGCCGCAAGTCCTCTCGTGTGGTTGGTGGCAGCGGAAGAGAGGTGGGAAACCCCTGATCACTCCCAGGGTGTTCTCCCTCAAAATTGGGGTGGGTACCAAAACGTACTATCACCTGCATGGTGCTCAAAGCTACGGCTAACGACAGGCGTACAATATAGCTCGATGCCATGATGAATTTCGCCGGTCCCGATCTGACTACTTTAGAGAAGTGGCATTAGCAACAACACACAAAAACAGGTCATACGCAGGCCGGTGGTGGCGGTATTATGCTTTGGGGAATGTTCTCTTGGGCGTCTGTGGGACCCGTGGTTGTGGTAGAGCAGACCATGAATGCTACAGGGTATCTGAACATCATTGCGGACCAGTTGCACCCTTACATGGCCTTTGTTTTCCAGCTGGAAATGGAATGTTCCAATTGTACAACGCCCCATGACACCAGGCTAAAAGTGTGGCCCCAGGAACATGATGCTGAATTCCAGTTAATGTCCTGACCACCTAAGTCACAGGATGTCAATCCGATAGAACACATTTGAGATGTCATGGGACGGCAGCCACGAGTTCAAAGACCACCAATTCGCAATATCTCCGATTTGCGTGACCGTTGCTTAAACATCTGGTAAATCTGTATCTGGACATCTACCAAGGACTTGTGGCATCCATATCAAGGAGGGTTGAAGCTATGTTGCGCGCCAAAGGTGGGCTAACTCATTATTGACAGGTAGTCATAATGTTTTGGCTCTTGAGTGTATGTAAGTACCTATCAAAAATTAATACAACTTGGACACAAAAACTTCTGTATGCAGGTATGTTGTAAACAAGTGGAAAAACATAAGAAATCTTGGCACTTACGTATTATCGCAACCAATTGGCGACATTATATGAAACGAAGCACCTGTTTGCCAATTGAGCAAGTACAACACACAGGAAATCGGAGAGTACTTGCATATTATCGCAACAATCGCCAGCTCTAAATAACTCGTTGAGTTGGCCATCCCGATTTCCTATATGGGGTACACGCTGAATTGGCAACCAGGTGATTCATTTCATATAATGTCGCCAAGAGGTTGCAATAAGACGCTAATACCAATCTGGGTTGCCAACTTGGCGAGTTATTATTAGATTTGGCATCCGTTGCGATAGTACGTAAGTGATGAAATCTGTTCAGTCTGGCATACATGAAGCACCTTAAATTTAAATTATAGCTTAAAAAACACACTTTTACCGAACTAAAATCTTAATATAAGAATAATATAATTAACGAGAAAATTAATGTCTTTTTAGAAAATGCATGGGGTCCTTTGTACTACATTCTTGCACTAACTCTGCATTTTGGAATAGAACTAGTAAGAAATTATAAATATTGGTATTGAACACCCCATGTTTTTATACGCAGTTATTATTTTTCCAGTTTCAAATTCTTTATTTTTTCCTGCTTCTTCTCTTGGCATTTCTAACTAACTTGCGTTCTCTTTCTTTAAATCCAGGCACTCCTATTTTTCTAACTGGTTTTCTATAAAAAATTACTTACGTTTTTGCTTCTTAATAAAATTCCTTTTTTATCAAGGAATAAGCCATTTTTTAAAATTATTTTCATATTGAGTTCTTAGTGGGAGACCGTCATCGTTGAATGAAAACTATTGACCGCCCAAATTTTATTTACAGTGATTTCAAAACCACACCTAAAAGATGTTTGGTGTGTAGTGTATTGATAGCAAATTAGTTTCCCTATATATATATATAGTCAAAATCTCTCTACAAGAGAGAGATGAATTAAAATTATAATACTTAACAGAATTGCAATTGCAACATAACAAGACAACAGAATTTAAAAGGAGATATGAAAAATTAAAATAACAGATTTAAATATAAAAATATAAAAGAATGGATGCTACAGTATTATCAACATTTCTGACTTAGGACAGCTTGTATACAAAAAAATTTTCCTTAAAAAAAATTTCTCTATATAAAAGTGGGGTTGAACTTGTTTTTTGACCATCCAACCTTTCCCCTTTCTGTTAATAATACCGAGCAAAAACCTATTGAAAATAATGGATAGGAAATCGAAATCCATTATGAGAAGAAGGTAACTTACCTAAAATTGCATACAGAAACGTAGAACCCGCGCTAAATCTGAGTACAATAAACAAGTCATTGCCAGATTCTGGACCCAGATACAAATTCAAAACAAAGCAATGGCTGAAAAGCAGCACTTAGCAGAAGTATGAAAAGATTAGAAATAATAAATTCAGAGCTGTTAACATACTACCATTAACTTAGGGACACTAAGATTATATGATTTAAAAAATATAAAAGAGTAATTTTATCTAAAATTTGAAATTGGGGGTATCTATAACTATCTAGGAAGAATAATAAATTTAAAATAATAACCTGTTTATAAACTATGGAAATTTAATCCTTACTATTTAGAATTTCTTTAGTCAAATATCTATTAATAAAATTAATTGGGTGTTTTTGAATTAAACAATATTAATAAAATGTTTATAGTTTTTTATTATTTCTGATTTATTTGAAACTAGAAATTTATTGCGTTCGATGTTATTTTTAACAATATTTCTGAATATATAGAAACATGCACATTTTACTCTCCCAATGTGGTACTTTTATAATATAGAAATTAAAGTCTTCTCGTTTAACATAAATATTATTAACTATTTTATTATCTTTTAATTTAATTGCTATATTAAGAAAATTTGCTTCATAATTGTTACTATTTGTCTGAATTAAATAAGATATTGTGGATAAAAATTAATGTTAGGTTTAAAGTTATCTTGCTTGCCTAAAATGATAATATCATCTATATAGCAAAAGAAGTAATAGTCTAAGTTATATATATATATATGAAACTATTTTCAAAATAATGTAAATATAAATTTGCAAGACAGTTGCAAGCAGGGCCACCTTGTGGCAGATCTTTAACCTGTAGATAAAAATAATTACCATTATGATAAACATAATTCTCTTTTATAACTAACCTAAGTAAAGAACCAAGTCTATCATATTTGACATTTTTAAATAAATTATCTTTATGTAATTTTACAAGTGTTTAATCATATCATCAATATCAATAGAGTTAAAAAGATCTTCAAAATCTAAACTATATACTGAAAATATCTTTTTATTACTAATTTGTGCAATGAGTTCTTTACTATTTTTAAGAATGGCTGAGTTTTTAAGATTATTTATTGTATCTTGTAATATTTCATGGAGAATTTTGCCTGATTTGCTGATATATGTATTAAGGCCATTAGTAACTGTTCTGAACTTGACTGGGTCTTTATGAAATTTAGGAGTAAGAAATACATGTGGAAATTTAAAATTATTATTAATTTGTATTTTTAATTATTTATGAAAAGCCAAAATTCGATTATCTATCAGAAATTGATGACCTAATAAAAGCTGTATTATTTTCAAAATGTTTGTTGAACATTAAACTATAATAGTATTTACAAATGAAGGCAAAATTTCTAGGCACTTTATCAATATAAACTGTAACAAATTTATTTTGTAATTTTTTAATCTGATTTTTAATACCATTAAAAAAGATGTTATTATCTGTACGATATTTTTTGAACTGTTGTTTTTATAAATGTGAAATTAAGAAAGACACATGCCTACATGTGTAATATTTATCAAATTGTAATTTTTAAACCTTTTGTTTGGTTTCTATATTGTGAATGCTTTATTTTTCATTTGCATTAATTTCATTTCTGCTTGTTAGCACAAACCTTCATTTTTAATATTTCTACTCATAAATTATTTTAATTTTTGCATATAGTTCAGCAGAGAGAGAGAGAGAGAGAGAAATTTTCTCTTTTTTTATTTTATGGATAAAAATTAATCTATGAATTTCATACGTTTTGCACTTTCTGCCAAAAGACCATTGGTTTCACATTGCAGCCTTTCTCGTCATGTTCTAATTACTCATATGGTCGCAGCATACCCCTACATGTGTTATGATAAGTTTTGTAGATAGCCATTTAGAAAAATTTATAATTATGAACAACATTTGTAAAAATTTTACTCTTATGAGGAAACTTTCAAAATTCCTCTCAGAACCAGCTATCTACAAATTCTTCAGTAAATAATTAAGACTAGCTGTATGGCCCGGCGTTGCACGGGCTTTTACCGAGGGTATAACTTAATCCCCGTGTTAATTTCATCCTTTCTTTCTGACGCCAGCACTTTTGTGTGGGTTTGACGCGTACGATGTGAGTGCATGGCCGGTGAGTGCGTATCATGGCTTTCTCGTTTAACACATTTTCTCTTATCTTCACAAAATCAGCAGTTCCAATATTATTCTTCGAAATTACTTTGACTTCTTTGTTTATTTCCTCTCCGCTTAGTCATAATTTCCTAGATATACAGAAGGCCTCGTGACTGATTTGTGACGTCACTTATAGTAGGGAGACTTCAGCCATCGCCTACGGAACTTTTCAGATGCATTTTTAAATACTTTTTGTTTTTTAACCTAAAACATACATACGGGGAATTTTAAAAAAAATTAATTGATCATTAAATTCCATTTCATGTACATAAAACATAAGAGTAATTATTAGTTTACCTATTTAAATAATATTTGCAAGTATGTAATTATCGATGTATTTATTACAAACACGCATTACGATGAACATAAACACACTTAAAAACATTGCAGCAATTTATAAGAACCTTTCGTATTTGTATATTTTTTTTACAAAACTGTGCTTATTTCTAAGCTTTAAAATTTATTTTCAACATTTTATTCAGAATAGTTAAAAAAAAAAAGGAAATAAAATTAGACATAGTTTTTAAAACAGAAAAAAAAATACAAATAAAAAACACAAACTTTATTGGTATCAAATACAATCACAACATAATAAATTATGAAATAAATTTCAAATATATTTTTGAAACAAATCTATATCAGTATAATTATAGATATATACAGGAAAATAAATACATACATAAAAATAGAATACACAATTTATTTAGCTGTTTATCAATTACTTTTCTTTCCTTAAATTTTTGGTAATTTTTTAAAAATTTGGTAATTTAGAATAGTTACAAAAAGGAAAATAAAATTAGAAACAATTTTTAAAACAGAAAAAAAAGACAAATTAAAAAACAGTAACTTTATTGGTATCAAATACAATCACAACATAAAGAATGATAAAATAAATTTCAAATATATTTTTGAAACAAATCTATATCAGTATAATTATAGATATATACAGGAAAATAAATACATACATAAAAATAGAATACTCAATTTATTTAGCTGTTTGTCAGTTACTTTTCTGCCAAAAGTAATTATTCAATATTATGCATTGTTACAAATGTGAATTAAATATAATGTAAAACTTTATTGGTATAGTGCACAGTAATAAACAAAAATTCAGTCTCTGCAATAACACACACACACATAGCATTAAAAATTACCAAAAAATAAACTTCCCACAAATAGCAATATAATAAGTTATCGTAAAATAAGTTAAAACTATTTTAAAAATAAATCATACATATATAAAAGCAAAGATATACCTAAATAATTAAATATATATATAGAGAGAGAAAAATAAGGCATACATAAAAATATATGTAACTTAATACATACATAAAAATAATGCAATTTATTTAGCTAATAAAGTATGTATTTTTCTTTTCTTTGTTTCAACTTTTTTAATATTTTTTCCCTACAGTAGTTATGTAATAATGCATTTGTAGAAGTGTGGATAATATGGTTTAAAACTAGCTCAGAAGCATGATCATTGTTACAAGGTTCCTCATATAAAAAAAATTCATTTGAATTTATAAAGCTAATCAATATTTCTGAGGCAATTTGACGTTGATTATTTTGTTTGAGGAACATATTTCATAATATTTAGAAACAAGTTTCTGAACTGTTATATAGTTATAGAGTACCACTGTAACGACATCTGGGGAAGGGCACAATAAACTTCCTCTGTATAAGTTGCGTATAAAATCATAGTTAGAATTTAGTTCAAAAGTTTTATTAAGAACAAGTGATTTGGAACAAGAGTCGCATTTTAATTTTTTAAGTGCTGCTCTAGCACAAACATCAGCTAAATATGTTAAGACAGGTAGATATGACTGAGCATCACGAAAATCTTTTTCAGCTAGTGTAATATTAAAATTATGCGATACTGATGACTCTAAAGGATTTTCATTACAAGAATCTTCTAAATTAATGTCTTTTTAGTTAAGCTGGCCATAAGCATTTGAAATCAAAGTTAGAGGAAAAAATTTCGCAATTTCAGTTTAGCTTCTACTTCATAAAGCGGTCGAATTGATATTAAATATTGAGAACCTGAAAGTGTCCTATATTTAACAAAACGACTTTCTAACGCATCTGTTTGAATTTATTCCAGGAAGAAAATACTTCAATTTTAATTCTTTAATGCAATATTTTGAAATTTCAAGTAAAGCGTATGTGGTATGAGTAAAAGCAAGATGTGTTTCTTTAGTAAGGGTGCCAGTAGTACAATATTTTTCTTTCCACGAGTCTAACCATGACAAAATTTTACGCAAGAATTGACATGCTTTGTTGTCTGGAGATAAAGTAATCGGTTGCTGATAAGTATCAAGCAAATGTTGTCCATTTAAAGGTGTTTTAACATTAACAATTTTCCACCATGTACAAATTAAAGAAATAAAAATTGATGTTGTTTCATAACTAATTAGTTTATGTTGCTCTCCTAATAGTTGAAGCCCCTGAATAACAAAGTTATTAAATATCTTAAGCACAAGTTTCACATTTTGTTTCTCAAGATTTGTAGGACATAAAGCCTTCAAAGTTAAACCATAAGCAAACTTTACTAAATTATTAATTTCTATGTCGTATAGTCGTTTAAGTGTAGAGAAATTTGCTCCTAGGAAAGGAAACTTATTATGATCTCGAAATCTAGAAAATAAAAACATTGGCCCTTATTTTTTGACTAATCCAATTGTTACGAATACATTTAAAAATGTGTACTGAATCAATAACAAAAAATAAAGGATTGGAAGGATCAGAAGGATGTGGATATACAATGCTCAATTTGGGAGGAACAGAAAAGTTGGACATTGCTTTTCGATTTATAGAATTATTGTCAGAAACTACACCTATAACTTTGAATCCTATACCATCAAGTTCTACGATAGTTTTTTTAACAACGGGAAACAATTTTTCTCCATCGATTTTTTTCACCAGCATTACATGAACTACTTCTTTAAGAGAAGAAAGAAGACTTTTTGAATCATGAACACATAAGCTGAAGTAGCAGCTTGTTCACTGTTATATGCCATCTTAAGAATATTACCCCCTTTAAAAACTAAATATGGCTTTAAATAGATTTCGTCACGCATCAGTATGACAGTTTTGTCAACAGATTTTAGGATGTTTACTTTTTTTTATGTATGTTAGAAAGTTTTCAATTGATTGTTCTGTTTGAGGATTAGTTTTTAAAGATGAACAAAGTTTGCGCAAAGTTCAAGGATGGGGAATATTGAGATATCCCGAATTTCTTAAAAGTTTATAGGCATGAGGAAATATGGATTGTAATATACAAAAAAAAAAACCGCATCATTTCAGAGGAATATCTAAAAGAAAACTTGTTACAGGTTAAAAATTTGAGCTGGTCAATTAAGAAATGGAGTACATTTTTTTTATCATCATCTAAATCTGAAAATATACTTTCTAAAAGATTAACAATAAAACCAAATGTTGTAGGAAAATCATGGAAGCTTTTCATTTCTACTCTGAGAACCAGTTCATGTAATATTTTATTTACAACAATAACATTATTAACTTTTACAGGAAATTTGTACTTACCAAGTTGACCTATGTGTATTGACAAATTTAATTCTTTATTTATAATCACTGATGCTTTAAAATAACAGGAGATACCGTTGTGTCTAGCATCATAATTATTACTAGATCTTTTTTACAAACAACAGTCCATGTGTCCTGAAGCTTCTCTGCATTTAAACACTCAACTAATTCTGGAAGCGACGTAAATGATTTACTTTTTTCGAATTCTTCTTTGGAAATGATGCTTTCTTGGATTGAGTGTTGTTAAGTGCTCGTTTTCTAATTTTTGCTCAGAAGATTCTCTGATGTTATTTGTAGAGTTTGAAATATATTTGGGGAAAGTTGGGAAAATTGTCGGGACTTCAAAATTTTGTAGTCTAAAACGCTGCAAGGCTACATATATCTTCTCCCCAGTTTTTTCGTCATAAGCTTCTGTGTTTCTTCGTATTGCAGCATCAGCAAAGTGTAGTTCACAAACCTAAAATTAAAAAATATATATGTATATTGTTTTGCATTGAGAGAAAAGATTTGTGAGAATTAACAAAAATTTCTCTGATAATTTTATTTTTTGTAATTTTAAGTGGAACTTTTGTCGGAAGTACTGAAAAAATTTGATACAACAGCAAAACAATTTTCGACAACGCTTATATACAAAATTCGAACAAAATTTTGTTTGTTTGTTTTCTCTTTGATTCAATGAAATTTGTTTATTTTACCAGCAAATGGTTGTCATCAAAGCAAACTTGATACGATAACATAATTCTTGTCGGGACACCACATAGTCTATATTAATTCAAACAATTCTAGAAAAGAAACTGCCAGTGTTGTCGTCAAGTGCTTAGAAATTGGTACTCACTACCTCTAAATGTGGTGTCTTCTCCGACATTTGCTGTCGTAGCAATCGTACTTCAAGTTAACGTTGTGAGGTTGTGACGGATCTGTACGGTTTCACTAACCTCCTCAATAATTCTTTCAAGTTTTATTTATTTCAACCAATCTCCACCGGGAGCCAAAGCGTAAATTATGCAAATGAGAGATAATATATAAGTTCGGGTTTCGCGAGTTAACGTGGTGAAAGAGAGAGAGTAGTAAAGTGAAGAATTAGATTTTTGAAGTAAAATGAATTGAAGCATCGGTAAACCAACACATAGTTGTTGACTGATTTAGTAAGTAGTGACGCGACGAGCTAAGCTGAAGAGTTAAAGATTGAAATTGGAATGTCGAGTGTGGATCCTAGCCATTAGCCGATCCAGCCCGGAATACATCCTTCACCACGACGGACCTGCCAAAGTACAAGAATCAGGTTAGTGACTTAGAAATTGTAAATACGTGTTCGTGTGTTAGCTGTAATTGTACGTGCTGATCTTTCGTGGATTCAAGTTCCGATTCCGTAGTTCCGCTAATAGTAAACCCTCTCATACTCCACTGTGTTTTATTGTTCTTAAATTTGAATCGTGTGTGTGTAACTTGCGTTAATTAAGAGGTATCAATAAATATAGTGATTTGTAATGATGTCTCTTGAATTCGTTAATCCGCCTACACGTCCAGAAACAAGTAATGGTAGACGGGGAGATGATAATCTTAGGCGAGGTCATATGTCACGACACTGGCGCCCAACTGAAAAACCGGATTTAAGAGCGAGTGCGGGGTTTAGGGTTCTGCCGGAATTATTCCTTTCAGGTACAGAGAATGTATCGGAGTTTCTTGATAACATTGATGATAATATAGCTTATTATGAGATACCAGCGAATCTGGCGTGTGCGTATTTAAAAGGTCATTTAATTGGGAGAGCATTAGACTGGTTTGAGGTCATCGGAATAGCGTGTGTAAATGGAGAAGCGACTGCCTTCGCATCGCTTAAAAAGAAGTTGTCAGATAGTTTTTCAGTGTTACGGAATAAATCGGAGTTAGAGGCTCAGTTTTTTCCATCAAAGCAGCGGAGAGATCAGGCCCCCTCCGATTTTATTTATAAGCTATTAAAAATCCATAAGACTTAAGGTTTTAATTATGATGAGTTAAAATTGATCGATCACATAGTAATGCGACTCGAACCCCAGATTATGGATTATTTAGAGGTTCGAAACCCCATGACGAAGATACAGTTGTTGGAGTTGGTCGATCGGTGTGAGGAACGTCATAGCTGCAGAGAAACCCAGGGTTCGAGTAATAATTTTGCTAGACGAGGTTGGGATATGAAGAGGAATCCTGCAGAAAGACGGAATAAGGGAAATTGGAGAGATACAGGGGTCGGAAATAGACAAAATGATCAGAGAGGAGTAAACAGAGGTGCAAATAATTTTTCTCGTCGTAATTATCGAAATAAAGGATTCGAGGGAGGAAATCATAATAAACCAAATCAAAAAACAGACCGGTATCAGAACAGAAGAATGGTGGTTAGGAAAAGTCTTATTGATGATTCAGCAAAGCGGAATTGGAGGCGTGGCGATTGCACCAGCGGAAGGCAAGGAAATGCCAATTTAAACTTCTGAGCGATCGTGTTGCAGGAGGTAAGCGGTCGCTAGTTGAGTTAAATCCTCCTAATCGGATTAAACGTAATTCATTACGGTTATCACCAGTTGATCTTCCATATGTGCCGATTCTTTTACATGACACGTTTGTAAAAGCTCTCTGAGATACAGGTGCGGAGAAGTCATTTATTTCAGAGGAGACGTACCGATCATATTTTTCTTTTCGTCCTATTAAGAAATCATTAGCGGAAGTAGTTACGGCACAAGGGTCGCAGTGCAGAAATTTGGGCACCGTTGATTTACGGATTAAGATAAGGGAATTGTTCGGAACACAATTAATTCTTAAGTTCTGTGGGCTGCATCTACCAGATGCTGGGCGTTGGTGGAAAGTGATTCATTCATCAGCCAGCATATTCAAGAAACTAACTTTATTCAGAACTGCCGAGCGAGCAAGCACACGTGATTGCTTCACCCGTTTTATATACAGAGCATAGTGACGTCACATAACCTCTTCACAGTTACAAAACGTGGCGCCATGCAGCCACTCATTCACACAAATCATTTCTATTCACAACATACTCACACCTTTGAGACTTGGGGAGAGTCTCAAACCTATAACATTTATAATTCAATAGATCAAGTCTCTTTGGTTCTTTAATCAATCTTCCAGAAAAAGTATATTTTTTCACAATTACATCATTAGTATTCAAGATATTTTCAGGTTTAGTACATTTAACAGAATTTGATTTTCCAAGAGAACGTCTCAATAATTCTTTAATAAGGCGAACCAACCTATTCCACCAGCCTCCCCACCATGCGGCGGTGGGTGGTATAAATTTCTAAACTATTGTTTGAGTTGATGTTTCTCTCGATATCTTATGCCAATCCAATTTCGCAAGGTCATTAAAAGCACCCCGGAAATTGGTTCCGTTATCACAGTAAATTATCCTGGGCCTCCCGCGCCTCGCAATGAAGCGCCTAAGGGCTAGCAAAAAGGCATCAGAAGACAGAGCGTTTACTAATTCAAGATTGAGCGCACGATAGACTGCACACGTAAATAATGCAACCCATACCTTTGCGCCAGTTTTTAAAAACAAAGGTCCAGCTAAATCAATTCCTACAACTTCAAATATCGCGCAATCAGTCACTCGGTCTGGTGGTAAAGGTGATGGTCCGCTTGACAATGATTTCACTTTAAAACGAGCACATATAACACATTTATTTAAAATACTCCTAATAGTTTTTCTAGATCTGATAATCCAGAAACCTTTCTCTAATTAATGATTGCATTATTTGGATTCCAGGATGACAGTTCTCTTTGTGTATAGATCTAATCAAAAGTTTTGTAAATTCACATTTATCAGATAACACTATAGGATACAAAAAAGAACTTTCATCATTTCTTTCAGTTATTTTAGACTTAACCCTTAAAATATTATCATTATCAATAAAGGTAACAAATTTTAAAGATTCAACATCAGGTAAATAATATGTTTGAGTTAAATGAATCAATTGCTTCTCAGAATTTTCAATTTCAGCAACAGAGAGTTCATGTTCTTTACATTTGTTATAGTCTTTGCGACAATTATTTACAAATCTTAAAACCCAAGCAAATACTCTAATCATTTTATCATAATCAGACACATTACTTATAAGCAAGGGGGGGGGTACATCATTTGCTAGATCAACATTCGCATTTTTAGTTTTCTTCATCTCCACGTTAACTTCTTGAGGTTCGCAATCGATTTCACCATCTGGCCAAAATTCCGAATTTTGTTTCAACCAGGACGGCCCCTCCCACCATCTAGAATTAAGCATTTCTCGTGGAGAACAACCGCGAGATAGTAAATCCGCGATATTCATGTTCCCTGGGACATACTTTCCTGACTGAATTTGAATCAGTTGTCTAATTTCCTTTACCCTATTAGCTACAAAAACTGACCAATTTCTATATTTCTTAATCCACCAAAGTGCTGTTGTAGAATCGGACCAAAGAGTAACTTTCAAGTACGGCATACTAAGCGCTTTCAAAATAGAATTTAAAAGTCGATCAAGCCATTAATTCCAAACGCGGTATACTCAAAATTTTGAGAGGAGCTACTCTAGACTTTAGTCTAACGAGAATTACGCTAACTCTAGAATCAACTATTGATCGAGCAAAGACGCAACCCGCATATGACCCCTTGCTTGCATCAACAAATACATGCAATTCAGTTAAAATATCAATTTTCATACAACGTGGCATAGTTACATCTTTTAAAATTTGAATTTCCTTATACCATTTCATAAATTTATTTACAATATTCTGAGGTAGTTCCTGATCCCATGCAATTTTCATTTCCCATAGTTCCTGTAGTATTAATTTGGGAAGCAATGTAGACGGCGCCAACATCCCAATGGGGTCAAAAACTTTTTGTACAGTAGACAAAACTAATCGTTTGGTTATTTTCGTTTCGCACGTTAATGATTCGAAATTCGTGCAACATTTCAAAACATCATTATCCAAGTCCCAAATGATACCCAAAATAAAAGTTTCGCCTGAGTGTTTATCAACACTTCTACTTGCCACATTGCTCTCAAAAGTACGTAAATTAAAACATCCTTTCGACATAATTAATTTAGCCTTCTCAATAAATATCTCTATTTCATCAACACTGAAAACACCAGCTACACAATTATCAACATAAAAAGAAGATTTTAACTTTTGTGCAACTTCCTTATATTCAGGACTACAGTTTTCTAAGAGATGCATAATAGATGCATTCAATAAGTAAGGGCTGGAAGACACCCCAAATACAACTCGACAATGTCTGAACACTAATTGTTTTTCATTGCATGGGAAATAAAATCTGAGATAATCTCTATCTTTCGGTGCAACAGATAACATCAAAAAAGCCTTTTCAATATCGGCTATAATTCCAATTGGATAAATTCTAAAACGATCTAAAATGTCAGGTATTAGTTCAATAAGGTTTACGCCTTTACATAAACAGTCGTTCCAAGATGGTTTCCCTTTTTCATGGGCGGAGGCGTCAAATACTGGACGTATTTTCATTGTCGCACTATCTAATTTATTCACTGGCCTATGAGGTAAATAATGACATTCATTGTTTAATTCTACCTCCGGCACACCGTTCAAAGATATTTAAATCTTCCCACTCCCTAAACACACTTTTATAATCATCAAAAAATTTACCGTTTCTTAATTTATTTATCATCCGTAAATGCCTTTTCCACGTTAGTTCTTTGTTACTGGGTAAATTCTCAGAGTTACATTTCCATGGGAGTGTCACTTCATATCTTCCATCGGGAAGAATTTTCATTTTATTCTTAAAATCGGTTAAATCAAAATTTTCTCTAGTATTTTCATTAAGTAAGGGATCAGTTATTCCTAAAATATCTAGCTCCCATAATTCTTTAACACTAACATTCTTTACATGCAACGACGATGTCGTTAATATCTCGTTTTTAACGTTTGAACTTAATTTGCCAATTACCGTCTATCCTAGTTTAGTTTCAATAGCTGTTAATCCAGAATCTAATTCTATTAAGTTCCCAGTTAATAATTTTCCTATATTATCAGCCCCAATCAAAAGTCCAATTTCAGTTTCCTTACAATTTAAGTCCGATAAAATAATTTCTTTATTCTTTAACTCATTTAGAATACGCTTATCCTCAATCTTAGAAATAAATCCACATATTTTCTTTTCCGATAGCGCTTCAAAACTACATACATAAGAGCATTTTAAATCACTAACCTCAATAGAAAACACACCGTGATATTTAGGTTTCGATTCATCCCCTCCGAACAGAGAATGAATTATAGTTTCCTTTCTAAGAGGAGTGGCCTTCAAAATACTAGTAACACTTTCACTGATATAGCTATTTTCACAAGCGGAATCAATTAGAACTCGCACTTTCTTTTCCCGACCCTTGATCCGAATGAAAACGCAGAGAGTTTGAAAGTAAATACATTCATTTCTGTTGCAGTTACTTGATAGAGAATTCTCAGTTTTTATGGAACATTTTTGATCATAATTTTTATCTAATTTTGGACACATAATTTCAAAATGGGAATAATTACATTTAGAACACTTAATGGTATGTTTAACATCACAATTTTTACTTAAATGACCACATCTATTTAAACATATAAAACAAGCACCTTTTCTTAATAATAATTGTTTCTTAGCAATAAAAGACATTTTTCTAGCATTATAACATTTTTCACTCGGATGATATATATATTTCTCACAAAAAATACAGTTATTAACTTTCTTACCTGAAGCACTTTCGGAACTCACCAAGGCTGATGCAGTCATTAATTCAGTTATTTTCATCCTTTCGGTTGGGGGATCCCTCTTTCGGATAGTAGGGCGGAAACCGGATTTAGCCAGTTGCACCATTTCTTCCCCTTGAACTTCCAGGCGAAGGAAAGTCATTAAACGTTCTAGAGTCCGTGATCTTTTGGTTTCTGTTTCATTATTTCGTTTTCTTTCCCAGGCGGCCAGGACTTCCTCGGGGGTAAACATGATTCTACCAACGGTGTTAGAAAGTCTCCATATTTTTCTTGCGTTCGTCCAAGGCTCTCTAGCGATCGTAATTTTCCTTCGAGTGTCGTACAAGGCGGGCAAATCCGTTTTCGTTCTTCCAGCAGCGTTCTTCATAACTAAACTTAACATTTCACGTACGTAAATTTGTACGAGAAAGTCTTCACGGCCGTATCTCTCTTTTAATTGATCAATGGCTTTAGGATAATTTTCCGCCGTCGCGGGGAAACTCAACACTAATCGTTCTGTTTTCGATTTTGGTTCTACGGATTGTAATAAATATTGCATCTTGTCCTCCGGAACGATGCTTTTATCATTATAAATTTTCTGAAACTGACTCCAAAAGGAAAAAAGTCTTTAGCTTCGACGCTGAACTTATTCAATTCAATTTTCTGTAATTTAAAACTTCTCTTTTCAGTTTCGGTTGGAATAGCAGTTTCTTGTATTTTCGAATCTACTCGGGAATACATTTCGATATAACGGTCACTGTAGTTTTCTGCGTCTTCCATATCATCCAAATATTCTTGCTCGGCATCTTTCATTTCCAAGAGTTGTTCAGAAATTTGATTCTGACAAGAGTCGAGTCTCTGGAATTTATCCATGATTTGAATTTTCAGAATTGAAAGTAGATTCATATCGATGTCTTCTTTCCTCAATTCGGTTTCAATTTTCTTCAGACTGAGAGAAAATGCTGTTCTCAGCCCTTTTCTTTGCGCTTTCAACGCAGTCACTTCCATTTTTATATTTCGAAAATTTCAAAGTTCAATAGTTCGTAATTCAGTTTCAGTTTCACCTCCAACAAACAGCCCGGCCCCACGTTGGGCGCCACTAATTATGTTCGGAACACAATTAATTCTTAAGTTCTGTGGGCTGCATGTACCAGATGCTGGGCGTTGGTGGAAAGTGATTCATTAATCAGCCAGCATATTCAAGAAACTAACTTTATTCAGAACTGCCGAGCGAGCAAGCACACGTGATTGCTTCACCCGTTTTATATACAGAGCATAGTGACGTCACATAACCTCTTCACAGTTACAAAAACGTGGCGCCATGCAGCCACTCATTCACACAAATCATTTCTGTTCACAACAGGAATTTTCGAAGTTGTGGAATTTTCATGTGATTGCTGAGATTCAATATCCATGCATCTTGGGCATTGATTTTATGTCGCATGCAAAGATAAGTTTTGATATTTTTTTACGAAATCGTTAATCATTCCGGACTCGCAGATTGAGAAAGTGGCAATTTCGGACGAACCGGTACGGATAGATTTATCAAAGACTAAGTTAAATGCAGGGTTGCAGATTTAAACAGGAATTTGAAGGCTTGTTTTTGGCTAAGCTAGGTCTGACGCATGTGATTTGTCATGAAATTGATATGGGTGATAATCCTCCTGTTTCTTCGAGACCTTATCACTATGACAGGGTCAAACAGGGTATCATTGAATACCACGTTAAGAAGATGATGGACGATGGAACTATAATTCCAACAACATCGCCTTACGCGTCTCCAGTTGTTTTATGGCGGAAGAATAACGGGTTGACGTTAGACGACCCAGAAGCTTATTGGTTCGCAATAGTTTATAGAAAATTCAATGCAATAACGAGGTATCCACGATATACGCTACCGCTAATTGATGATTTGATCACTAATATTCCACACACCAAAATTATGTCATCACTTGATTTACGAAGCGGATACTTTCAGATGGCGGTATACCCCAAAGATGTTCACAAGACGGCATTTGTTACAAAAAATGGTACTTTTGCATTTACTCGCATGCCATTTGGCCTTTCAGGGGCAGCTCCAGATTTTCAGAGGGCGATCGAAATAATCCTTAAACCAGTTCTCTGGCGTTTTACATGCTGCTATATGGATGATGTTATCATTTCATCTCCATCTTTTGAGCGCCATGTAGAACACTTACGGGAAGTATTCAGATTGTTGCAAGAGGCTGGTTTAACGTCAAATCGCGAGAAATGTCATTTCGCGAGGGAACAGTTACGTTATTTGGGTCTAGTTATTAATAAAGAGGGGGTTAGAACAGACGAAGAGAAAGTAAAAGCAATTCTTGAAATGAAACCTCCGAAAAATGCGAAACAGGTAGCAAAATTTTTAGGAATGACGGTTTGGTATCAAAAGTTTATTAAGGACTACGCAAACCTATGTGAACCCTTGTATGGTTTAAAACGGAAAAATTCTAAGTTTAGTTGGTCGGAATCGGCGCAGGAAGCCTTTGATCGTATTAAGAAAGCAATGACGGAAGCTCCCGTGTTACAGTTACCAGATTTTACCAAAGCTTTGGAACTTTATACGGATGCTAGTTCAGTGGGGTAGGGGCAGTGTTGACGCAGAATAATAGGCCTATTGCGTTTGCCTCAAGAAGATTAAACCACGCAGACAGAAATTATAGTCTGATGGAACGTAAATATTTGGCTGTCATATGGGCGTTAAATAAACATCGCACTTATTTCGGAACTATGCCGGTGAAGGTGATAACAGACCATGCAGCACTTACCAAATTAACGAACGGGAAGAATTTGTCGTGTAGAATGATAAGGTGGACGCTTAAGTTGGCAGATTTTAATGTGGAATGGGAGCATCACCCAGGTACGCAAAATAGGGTGGCTGATATATTGTGTAGAAATCCGATATATAGTAATGAGGAAACAAAGGTGTCTTGTGCGGTGATTAGATCGTTGGTATTATCGTCTAGGGAACAGTTGAGAGAAGAACAGAGGAAAGATCCGGAGTTGGGTCATATCATATTTTTTTTAGAAAATCCTGACGATAGTTCAATTAATGAGTCAATCTGTCGAAATTGGTCCCGCGATTTTAAATTGATAGATGGGTTGTTATACTATGCAAAATATGCAACAACGCTCGGTGAAATAAGGATATTTATACCCAAAAACATTATGTAAAGATGTTATGCGAGAATTCCATGACTCGCCGATGGCGGGCCATCTAGGCAAAAGGAAAACCTACTTAAAATTAAAGGACGCGTGTTATTTCCCATTTACGTTGAAATACATTTATAAATATGTATCAACCTGTGATCTTTGCCAAAAAATCAATTATAAAAACGGATTACCAGCTGGTCAATTAATTCCGATAATAACGAATTTTCCGAATGAAATAGTATCTTTAGATTTATTAGGCCCATTCCCTGCCACTAGTCCGGAACGTTATAAATTTATTTTAGTAATAACGGATAGTTTTTCTAAATGGGTTGAAATAGTTCCCTTAAGGAAAGCTTCGGCTAAGGCATTTTTTGAGAATTATATTTCGCGTTATGGAGCTCCTGTAAAGTTAATTAGTGATAATGGCCCCCAAATGATATCCGAAGTTTTTGAGCAAGTGTGTCGCAGTTTGAACATAAAACATGTTAAAACTGTGGTATATCGTCCACAAGCTAATCAAACGGAAAGAGTTAATCGTACTCTTCTACAAATGATTTCGAGTTTTGTCGAGGATAATCATACTAACTGGGACCAATTTCTTCGGGAGTTTAGTTACGCTTTGAGGACAGCAGTACATGAGACAACGGGTAAAACATCAGCGGAATTTTTTTTAGGTAGAAAATTAATCACCCCATTTCAAAAATTAGTAATGGTAACTGATGGATCAGACTTAGTTTGCGGAAATATGGAAAAGTTGTTTCAGGAGGCTAGGAGAAAAACTAAAAAGCAGCATGAGAAGTGGGTGAAATATTATAATAAAAGGAGACGTGAAGTTAATGTGAAGGTTGATGATCTAGTGTTGGTTCAAACTCACCCGTTGAGTTCGGCGAGTAAGAAAATTTTGGTTAAATTTATGCCAAAGTTTGAGGGCCCCTATAAAGTTTTGAGTGTGAAAAATAATAATTTAGTAATATTAAAGTTTGGTGAAAGAATAACGGTTAATGTGGATCAGGTGAGAATTTACCATCAAAGAGAATCAGAAGACAGTGTCGCCGAATCGGAAATTGCGGGAAGTAGTCATCATAATGCAGTAGCATCAGAAAGGTCGAATGATAGGCAGCCGAGAGTAGTGCAATCAGAAAGTGATGGGAATTGTCGTAGAGGATCAGAATTAGGAAATTTGGAAGGTAGTGGAGATGTAGCCAGGGATAGACGCGATGGAGAGGAGGTAAGAAGAAAAAAAGCGTGTGCGGACGGAGTCGACTGTTTCTTCTGAGGTTGGCACGTATACTTGCAGGAAAAGGATGCCACGTTGGATGGAGAGGGAAAAAAGAGGAAGGCCCGAATCCTGTGTCGAGATGCAACAAAGGAAGGAGAGACCAGAGGCCCCTGCATCCCGAGACAAGAGAAAGATGTCCTCGTCCATTCCGTCTCGTCCATCAAGAAAGTGATGCAGAAAGGTGGAATCCGAGAGGCAATCGGAAGGAACAACAATTTCAGGACCATCCCGCAGAAAGGAGAGTAGAACGATCAAATGCAAAAGGTCCGGTTCAGTCCAGCAGGAACGGAACTACCCTTACGACCTCCGGAGCCGACGTCGAGTGGACAGCAGCCAGAATCGGAATCCAGCAAGAGGAGAGAACACCAGAGCAGGAGCATATCAACTACAGCAGACTCATTGGAGGAGGAGACCCAGAAGGTTAAAACGGAGAGAAGACAGCCCTAGGACATGGTCATCCAGTACAGAGGCCGTGGTTGGAGACAAAGCCTATGCAGATTGGATCTAAAGATTAGCCAGGTTGTATAATTCTAATTTGTTTATTTTCCCTCTGACAGACAGTTCAGAGTATTTTCCATGTGGGCTAGTCAAAAATTTTTATTTTGTAAAATTAGTTTACAAAAGTTGTCACTGCGTTGTGTGCGTTTTCATATCGATTGAAAAAGCTTTTGCATTTAAATTGTTCCAAATTGTGGAAAAACATTTTTTTGATTGCATTTGTTTTGCTACACAATAAAACTCAAACTCAGTGGCGCAACAGCCCATGAGGGCCGAGGCCTACTGTGCCCATCTCAGTATACGTGACCTTTGGGCGCTGGGGTGCATGAGCAGATGTTCCGATCAGGTGGTCAGCCTGAAGCGAAACCCCAGTGTTTGGTCCCCAAGTAAGCTTGGTTCTCATTTTATCGACCCACTTATGGGATGAAAGGCTGAGTCAACCTTGCCCAGCCCGGGGTTTGAACCTCGGACCTGTGGTGTGGAAGCGCGATGCACTAACCATTCAGCCACTGTGCTTCCGCTACACAATAAAGACGTGGCTTTATATGTGAGATTACTTGTATTGTTTGTTGTAATATATTTTATGTGAAAAATGTATATATTTTTGTGTGTAATTATTAAGATGTATAATTAGTATCTGGTTTAGGGACGTGGTGTAATTAGGGTTACTAACAAAAACATTAACAGCTCAGCGCGATTGATTGGGAATTTTTGAAAATGAAACCAGATGAAGGTTATTTTGAAATGAAACTATATATATATAATATAACTAGCTGTTACCCGCCCGCTTCGCTGGGTATTTCATGATGTTTTATAAATTTTTACTGCTTATATATATGTATAAATTATTGATATCTAAGTCCTAGCATTAAGAATTCGATTGTATTGAAAAATATACTTATACCTTTAACTGTCGCAAAAAAAAAGGGCAGAACTCATCTAATTTGTATTTTCGAAAAATCTCTAAAATTGAAGTATAGAATGATGTTTGCTCTTTCGTAACCCAAAAACCAAGTGGATTCCCGCAAAACCAAATTTCGGTGGATCTCTACTCCGTAAATTGAACATGCAAGCCAAATTTCAAGTCTAAATCTAACAGAAGAAAACAAAAGTTTTACTATCAATAACCCCGTAATACCGTTGAGAGCCGTTTTCCAAAATAACCTCTCTTAGCGGATTTCAATTCAACAAAAGAAAAATGCTAACCAAATTTCATTATTATAGTCCTTGTAGCTCGAAAAAAGGATTTTTTGTTGTCAATACGTCCCAGTAACCCCCTGAACTTGATTTGCTCAAAATACATTCTTAGTGGATCCATATTCAACAAAAGAAACATGCTTAACAAATTTCAAGTATTTGGGTCTAACAATTAAAAACAGGAATTTTTTTCTGTAACTCCTCTTGACCCCTCGCGACCATCCTTGGGGGTCAATTTTCGTTTTACTCTTTGTTAGAGAAACTCTATTCCATGAAAGGAACATGCATACCAATTTTCAAGCAGGATGATCAAATAGTTTAAAAATGAAAGTATTTATCGATTACGCCTCTTAATCTCCAGAAATTAAACTTGGTAGTTGATATTCGCAAAACCCATTTTGTAGCGGTTCTCTACTTTACGAAAGGAATCTGCTTATCAAATTTCAAGACTGTACGTCTAATAGTTTAAAAATGGGGATAATTATCTATAACACCACTTGAGCCCCCGCAACGCCACTTCTGGGTCTGTTTTCACAAAACCCATTTTGTAGGGGAATTGCACTCTATGAAAGGAATCTGCTTAGCAAAATTTGAAGACTGTGCATCCAATAAATTAAAAATGCAACAAAAAATTATCTATAACGCCCCTTGAACCCCCGCAACGCCATCAAGGGGTTGATTTTCACAAAACACATTTTTTAGTGTATCTCTCTCCTATGAGAGGAATCTGCTTACCAAATTTCAAGACTGTGCGTCTAATAGTTTAAAAATAGAAATAATTATTTATATCTGCCCTTAACCCCCTGCATCATCCCTTGTTGGTCAATTTTCCCAAACCCGTTTTGTAGCGAATATTTACTCTATGAAAAAAACATTCCTACCAATTTTCAAGCAGGTAGGTCAAGTAGTTTAAAAACGAAAATATTTATCTATTACGCCACTTCATCTCCCGCAACGCCACTTAGAGGTCTGTTTTCCCAAAAGCTTCTTATAGTTGATCTCTACTCTATGAAAGAAATCTATTTATAAAATATAAAGACTGCGCATCTAATAGTTTAAAAATGGAAATCATTATCTATAACACCCCTTAAGTCTCGCAACGCCACTTGGGGGTAATTTTTACGCAACCCATTTTGTAGCTTATCTCTAACCTATGAGATGAATCTGCTTACTAAGTTTCAAGACTGTACGTCTAATAACTTAAAAATCGGAATTTATAACGCCCCTTAAACCCCCACCCCCGCAACAACCCTTGGGGGTCAATTTTCCCCAAACTCATTCTGTAACGGATATTTACTCCATGAAAGAAACTTACGTACCAATTTTCAAGCAGGTAGGTCAAGTAGTTTAAAAACGAAAATATTTATCTATTACGCCACTTCATCCCCCGCAACGCCACTTAGAGGTCTGTTTTCACAAAATCTTCTTATAGCTGATCTCTACTCTATGAAAGAAATCTATTTATCAAATATAAAGACTGTGCGTCTAATAGTTTAAAAATGGAAATAATTATCTATAACGTCCCTTAAGTCTCGCAACGCCACTTGGGGGCAATTTTTACGAAACCCATTTTGTAGCGTATCTCTACCCTATGAGAGGAATCCGCTTACTAAGTTTCAAGACTGTACGTCTAATAACTTAAAAATCGGAATTTATAACGCCCTTTAAACCCCCCACCCCCGCAACAACCCTTGGGGGTCAATTTTCCCAAAACCCATTTGGTGGCGGATATTTACTCCATGAAAGAAACTTACGTACCAATTTTCAAGCAGGTAGGAGGAGGAGTTTAAAAACGGGAATATTTATCTATTACGCCCCTTAATCCCCCGCAACGCCACTTAGAAGTCTGTTTTCACAAAACCGGTTTTGTAACTGATCATTATTCTACGAAAGGAATCTATTTCTCAAATTTAAAGACAGTGCGTTAAATAGTTTAAAAATGGAAATAATTATCTATAACGCCCCCTAAGCCCCTGCAACGCCACTTGGGGGTCGATTTTCACCAAACTTATTTTGTAGTGGATCTCTACTGTATGAAAGGAATCTGCTTACCCAATTTCAAAATTGTACATTGAGCAGTTTAAACATGGAAACAATTATTTATAACGCCCCTTAACCCCCGTAACGCCCCTTACGTTTCGAATTTCGGAAAATCCGTTCTTAGCTGATGCCTACTCTATGAAAGGAACATGTCTACCAAATTTCAGAATAATCGACTAGGAGCGTGGGAACTTGAATTAATTTTACACCACTGTCGAACACACGAAAAATCTTCCTCATCGCTTGAATCGGCTTCTGAGCTTGATATACTGTGAACAAAGTCTTCATCAGACTCAAAACTTGATAAGCTTTCTGTATCACAATCATAAACATCATCATAATTATGTAACTTTCGCTTTTGAGCCATTTTACTTTACAAACACCCTAAAACACGCGCCAAAATACGCATAAGAAGAAGGTAAAAAAAAAAAAATCCCCCCTTCATTGTGAAAAGAAATTTATGGAACCCGTACTTCCATCTGTAGGCAGTAAAACTAACTAAATTTCGCGAGTCGAAATCGTTTGTAACATAATCAATGCAGAATAATAACGGTGAACGAGCTCAGCTCGTCAGCGCGCATTGGGGAAAATTTTCACTACGCGAGTAGTGCTCGTTTCTAACCATTTCGGTCAAAATTTTGCCCACGAGCGGAACTCGTTTGTGCGCATTATGAAGCAAGATTCGATTGCGAGCTGAACTCGTTCATAACCGTCAAAGGGTTAAGTTATAGCTAAAACCATATAAAAAATTTGGTGAGAAAAAATGAATAGTTTTTAAGAAATTTAAAAAATTTTAAAAAAAATTTAACGATAATTTCAAAACGTTCCATGCGTTTTGATTTTTTTTAAAATTTCATATTTTTAACTGATTTAACTTCTTTAAGCAATTCTTTAGAAATGTATGCATGTAAAGTAATGTTTTATATGATAATTTACAAAGTATGGGTAAACGTAAATTTTTATATGAAATTTTCAAGAATTTTAATGACTTTATACATAAAAAACTTTAATTTCTTCTCTCACCCTATCACTATTACTACAATGCATCCAAGAAGTTATAATTACTTATTAGAAGAATACTTTTGGAAAGTTTTGTTATAATCGGACAAAAATTGCAACGCATGGAACATTTTGAATTTTGGTTTCGAGGCAAATTTTTGATTTTGAGAAAAAAAACTTTTTTTTATTTTAAAGGAAATTGACTTAGCTTTTTATAAAAAAATGAAGATATAAATATAAATTTGAAATATAAAAACACTAATATCATAACAAATGTAAGATAAGTGCAGAATATATACATATAAGTGCAATATTTATTGTAACAGTCACATTGACATGTGGTACACATAGTGATAAAAATTGAAAAGTAAGCTGGAACTTTCTAAAAATATCAGAAGTAAATTAGCAGAATGTATTCCATTATTATTTTATCTCAACCGTATAATATATTATATATTTCATAAATCATATTAAGTAAAAATAAACTATTTCAATAGGATTAAATTCAAAACAGTTTCGAGGCAAATTTTTGATTTTGAGAGAAACAACTATTTTAATTTTATAAGAAAATAACTGATTTTTTTTAAAAAAAATTAAAGATATATAAGTATAAATTTGAAAAACACTAATATCATATAAACATAAGAAAGGTGCAGAATATATATATAAATGATTCTGCAATATTTATTGTAACAGTCGCATTAGTACGCGTGGTATATATAGTAATAAAAATTGAAAAATAAGCTAGAACTTTCTAATAATATCTAAAGTAAATTAGTAGAATGTGTTTCATCAAGCAGATAATAAATTATATATTTCGTTAATGACAATGAGTAAAAATAAAGTATTTCAATACAATTACATTATAAAAATGCAAAACAGTAATAAATTCAATTACACATAAAAAGAAAACTGTCGCTAAGTCTGAAAAAAAATTAAAAAGCACCGGCATTATAGGCTACATCTTTATTAGTAGTATTTCTTTTCCTTTTCTCTCTTTTCACAGAAATGTTTTGAGAAATGCATCGTTTATCCTGTCTTTCAGCAATATTCAAAGAAAAACTATCATTTAAGGTTTGAGTCCTCTTTGATTCAAGTGATTTCACGTAGCCCAAATTGTGCTTTTCGCCGCCATCCGTAACTGCTATTTCTAGCCTCCTTTTGGACACGAATACCTCTTTTGGGCATTTTCGCCAAATGCAGCTATGCAGACTTTCATTAAAATTCTGCGTCTTGCCTCCTACGCATCTTTCAAGAATGGTGTCTGAAGCTAAACGTTGGTAAAAAGGCATAATTTTTTCAACTACTTGTTGCGACAAGCAAGTTCTCATGGAACTATGTGACCCTGGGGTTTCACCTTTGGCTATTGCTCTTTTATAAAAACACCATGATGATTCCCCTTCAGGACACTTACCATGCGTAGGCTTTTCGTCTGTTGACGAGCAATGCATCAGGCTGGCATATATAGCAGTTTTAATTTTTTGGGTATTAGGAACATTATCTTTTATAGCTTTTCTGTAGTAATTTTGCAAATTTGTTATATTTTTATCCGTATGGCTTCCCTGTTTACACCCACCAAGAGTCACCTTCTTCACCTTCCACTCTTTTACTTTGTTGCGTAACGATGTGCCTAGCCTCTTCGCAACATGATTCAAGCACTCTTCTCCTTTTCGATTTTTACCCCAGAACCATATACTTCATTATCTGACAACAATTGAAAAGTTTTCGAGTCGCCATCACTCAGCATGGAAACGAATCTCATTTGGCAATCACTTATTGACCGTCTCCACATAATTAGTGCAGCATGCATCTCCATGGCTTCAGACGTTCCATCGAAATTTTTGTCACACTCATCCATATGTCCTTTTTGCCAAATGTGAAATTCCGCACTATCAGCTCCCATATCTCGACCAGTAATTATGCAATTATGACAGTATTTCGACAATACTTCAAAGTCAAGAACAAGTCCACTAAGGACATCGATGATTATTCCTAATCATAGGTTAGATGTATGTCCTCGCTTTTGCCATGTGCCGTCATATGACACACTCACGTCAATGATTTCCTGATATTTTAGAGAAGAATCAACTTTTATGTGAGCTTCTCTAGCTGCTTGACGTGACATTCCGAGCATTTTTTCTTCACTTCTTTGTTTTTAACCGATAAGTTGTGCATGCATTTGGCAAATGTTTTTCTGTCCATTGTTGGCATGTTGAGCACAGATGAAAAAGTTTCCAAAGCAGTACGCCGCTCTGCCTATGGATAGGAAGGCACTCACCAGCTTGCTGGTAATATCATGTGAATTCTTAGACTCCTCTTGGAAACTTGAATACACACTTCCATAGCTTTCATGGCATGATTCACATAAAAGTTCCATTTTTGTAGAATATCCCATGGATTGGTGTTGTTTTATAACAAGGGCACAGTTTGTACAATATTTGCAAGAAACCTTTTGCAATAGTTCAGAAAACACAGCCTTGTGGGTGAAAATATAACTTGCCTGAGTTGGGAAGATGTACTTGGGTCAGATAATGGATCCCTCTGTAATATAAAACTGTTTTTTTTTTACATCAACAGTTTCAGGAGATTTCTTTCATCGCTTCTTGCTGTTTTCAGACAACATCTTCCTCCTTTTGGTAGGACGACCCTTCGGTTTTCTATATCTCGATGATATAAGATCCATACTAATAATTTTAAACAATAAATGCGATTTAAAAAGAGCTTTAGTTCTGAAAAGAACTTTTTGTTTTGGTAAAATCAATATAAGGTTTGAGTAAAGTTGAACGAAAAATGCAAACCAAAGTTTGAACGAATGGTAAACAAATAATGTCAATTTAGGTCTCAGATACAGTTAAAGCAAAGTGTTGCCAACCTGAACTTGATAAATTAACATTTAAAAATAAAAATTAGTGAGGCTTTGTCTACAGTAAATAAAATTTTTCCTGTGAAAGTGCATGACAGCTACAATAGCATGACATTAGAAAATGTAAACAAAGGGGCGTGGTCATGGATGACTAATTCGAGAAACTACCCTATAACTCAGTTAAAAATGCAAAAAACCAAAAAAAAATTTTTTGCGTTTGATAGAGAGGCTAATAAAATAGTATAATCAGCAAAAGAATTTTTTTCGATATTTTGGACAATTTTCCACATTTTAACTGTCCACTGTAGCCTTAACGCTGAGTCATGTTTATCTGTTTTTAGCTTTATTTTTTTCTTACTTTTAAAGTCATCCTAATTGTTCAGAAATCAGATAGCTTTTTTTTGTAGTGAATGTGTTATGCATTTTGTATCTCACATCATATTAATATACAAAATAATCAATAAATGGTTTCTATGTTCATACTTACATAGACTATGACCTCTGTATGATAATGGGCTTTCTTTTGCTAACACAATATTAATACTGAAGGAACTTTCGTTGATTCTGTGAAAAGATATTTAGAAAATGAAACAAAATTTTTTGTTTGCAATAGCAAAAATACTACACAGTTTTTGTCTCATTAAAAAGACTTAAATTGGGCTCATTTTTAAACACAAATTTTTTAGGGCTACAAAATATTTATTTGATAAACAAAACGCTTTTCTCGTTATCGATATATAAAAATGAATTACCAATGTAATTATCATGTTAAGAATCTCACATGAAGAAAAAGAAATGAGTACATTTTCAAATGTCTTATCGAACAACCTACTAAAGTTATAAGTAGACTTTTAAAATTAACATATTTTTGTTTCCATAAATAGAATAAAGTTAAATAACTTACCTTTGAATACTTTGATGGAGCAAAATCTTTTCTTGATACAGCATGGGTCCATCTTTTTCGAAGGGATCTTTTCTATTGGAGTCCAAACATTCTTATTTTTTCATTACTATTATAATTGCTATTGCAATTCGGTACAACGCATGTGTAGACCATTTTATGAACTTATTTAGAATCGTCAAAAAGAAATTTAAAATCTACAGTAAAAATGTGAAGAAGGCAGCAAAACGCAGACACAAGTACCAAGATGGCGTAGGCGAGTGAACTAATCTAACTTGATTCCCTACTATGTGTGACGTCACAAGCTTATCTCATTTGAGTCACCAGACCTTGTATCTGTAGGAGGTGCTGCTGCAAACAACAGCTACTCTGTCCAAGCGTTTCCCCCCTTTGTCAGCTGATTTCAAGGTCACTTGACCGTTTCATTTTGAAGCAAACGGTCAGAACTTCTTCCTTCCATTTGAACAAAGAGGGTCCCCACACCTTCTAACAACCACAGTCACTGATCACCCTGATTGATCTATCATTTCTTCTTTAGAATC
This sequence comes from Trichonephila clavata, assembly GCA_019973975.1. Taxonomy (NCBI): domain Eukaryota; kingdom Metazoa; phylum Arthropoda; class Arachnida; order Araneae; family Nephilidae; genus Trichonephila; species Trichonephila clavata. The sequence goes on from BMAO01023565.1 coordinate 89,174, forward strand.
AAAGAAGCTAGATGTAGTTTATAGCTAGTTTTCTTCGAAAGAAATATTCCAGGCATTCAAAGCAACCAAAAACTTAAAAATTTTAAAACCGCTTTAGCGTAACCAACAGAAAACCTTTGAAAAAAATCTGTTTTCATAAACTACTCTACTGAGATCCCCGATATGTTTACCAAGTCTTAAACTTTTAAGGAATTCCCAAAATTCTCGGCTCTTACTCGTAAATATGTTACCGGCAAAGTATGATATGCCGGCATTCTATACAATGCCGGACGTTTTTAGGCAAAGTATGCAATATGAGGTTTATTACATACTTTGCCTAGGCATTGTATAGGACGCCTAAAAATATTTAGGCAAAGTATGAAAAAAGGTCATGATAAGGATATTATATCAATGACTTATATTTCTAAAAAGACAAATGTTATTCCGACAAAAAAAAAAGAGACTGCAATAAAAAATTATTGTTAAATTGCGATTTCACAATACTTGAATTAAAATTCCTTCAGAAGCTGCAAATTGATAGAAACCATGCTATTTCTCACTCATTACATGTGCCAATATATTGGCATTCGGGAAAGAAACGAAGTTTTATACTACATTACCTTTTTTTAAAAATAATTTTCTGTTTTTTTCTGGCAAGTTTCACGTAGGTGCGTGTACAGTTCAATATCATAACGTGTAACATTTTTGTATTTGGTTGAAGGCTCTTTCAGAACTCTATCACATCCCCAGAATCAGGAATTTAGTTTTGCTCTTGCCAATTTAAATTCCTAGAACAAGTTTTTGGTGTCAAAATTACCGGGGTCAATTGGTTTCTCCTATATGGTGACACACTAAAAAGAGATACCAGCCCCTGGTAAATGTACTAGGACTGAAAATGGTAAAAATACCTATCTGCAGACCCATTGAGGGAAAAAAAGAATCCGTGACTTAATACTGTATAGCAGTTCTTCCCAACAATTTTCTCTTCCAGATCAGTCAATGTTTGATAGTTTTACGACAGCCCGCTGAGGGTGGAACGTTTATTATTTATATTTTAAATTGTTTGATTTTATAATTTAAATGTATTTAAACATACCTTCAGAGTAAAATTCAGTTGCACTATAAATAATTACAAAATGATTTTACATAAAATATCAAGTGATTTCCATGGAAAGTCGCACAAACACGAGAAAAATACACCTTAGTAAATATAATAGAAAAAATTTAATGCTCCTTGAGATGCCTGATACCCTTTGATACACGGACCAAATGTTAGGGACCACTCTTTTATGGTACTGAGGCCTTCTTTAACAATTTAAATGAGTTTACTGTTATTTTCCGCAATTATCACATCATAGCTATTGAGCAACTAATAGTCCCTGGGTTCCTTCTAAGTAGTCATTTTAGCATTTTTTATATTACTTGTTAACTTCTAGTAAGTAATTTCAGTTAAGAAAAAAAAACCCTTTTTTTCTGGGAGCATCCACTCGAATTTTGGGCAACTAGCCGTTGAATAGTTGTTTCATGTCAATGAACCATGGGTCAGCAACCCTTTAGCTGTTTTGCGTCAAATCAATCTACCAGTATGATTCAGCGAACCCCACAGTAGAGCATTGAAACAATAAAAAAATTTACAAATTTTTTGAGTAAAGCAAAGTGCCACTGAGAATATTAAGTGCCACATGTGGCACGTGTGACATAGGTTGCCGATCCCTGCTATAGACCATGACTCGTTCTCAACATTATAGCTTGCTCCTCCATTCTCTAGTAGCACAGGAAAAAGGCATTTTTTTAACAATTTTAAGTAAAATTGAGTATTTCGACATTTCCGAACAAACCGCAATGTACAGATTCTGGCCTGAGACACGTGTTAAAAGTTTTGTCTAGCCAATTGACAATATTCGAAATGAATCTGAGATGTATTTCATAAATTGCCGGTTTCTCATTAGGCATTCTATAGAATGCCTAGGCAATGTGTGAAATAGGAATCATTTCATACATTGCCGGCTAGATTTAGGCATTGTATAGAATACCTAGGCATTCTATAGAATGCCGGTAACATATATAACGTGAAGAAATAAGTGTTTAATTATGATATTATCAGCGTATCTATTATTAAAACAAGTATGAAATAAATCAAAAATCACATACAACCGTATTACAGGAAATCACATACAAAAATTCAATAGTTTACGAAAGAATCCACACACATTTATGCTTTTCATACAGCAGTTAAAAAAATTTATGTATCAAATTTTAATTATGTTAAAATAATTTAACTATCAGAGATTTCCTACCATATGAAGTTCCACGGTAGCCGAGTGGTCTGGGCATCGGATCGTGGCTAGCATGTCATGAGTTCGATCCCAGTCCCACCGAAGACTCGCCGTGTAGGGGTGCGATGCACGTTAAATCTGTCGAGAGCTCAAACGTCCTCCTGTTGGTGTGGTAGTTAGGAGAGGGGAATGCCAGCTCAGGTGTCGTCCGCGTCACTTGACCATGGTTTAAAATTACGCGGACCGTCCCCGAAAGCCCTCGTGTAGCTGAACAGTGAGACTTTAATATTTACTCACTCACTGACCCGACCATAATAATTTTCGTGATGTAATAAAGAGCAATATGCAACGAATTATTATTTCTTTGCATGAATATATTTGAAAACAAATCAAAGAGAAATACAAAATATCATTTTACAAAAATGAAAATTTCTTTCTCAAACTCAATTGAAGATTTCTCCTAAATAATAATATCTTGAAAAGAAAATTTTGTAACTAATTCAGTTGATATAACTTGTTTAATAGCAGGCAGTGAAATTTTGGTCGTTCTTTCATAAGCACCGGAAACAGTCACACTAAATGGAGGAAATTCACGACTGATTGACGCCAAGCAAGTAATCACGTGATAAAGACGGTAACAGTTGCACGTGTTTTTTATTACCGGGGTAGAACCTATACGCAAGTTGTTGACATTCTTATGCTTTAATTTTATCTAATTAAAATATGCGATATAATTGTATTTTTTGCATTATTCTCTAATGTATATATCTGTTAGGAAATAATCTTAACAACTTTTTTACATAATTTTTGTTTTATTCTAATTTATTTATCTAATTAGGTATTTGTCTGCTTCGACTAGTGTTACCTGGTATATTTATTTATAGTTCTTGATTTACTTATATATAGATATAACTCTGAGTTATTTAATTCTCAATTTTGTAGTCCTTTATTTTATATTTTTTATTCGATGACAAATTTGTCAGCAACATATCGTTTACTGATCCTGATTGCTCAGTGAATTATTATCATTACTTTTTTTTTTGTCCAAAGCGTTGTAAGCTCAGATTAGAACATCTTCTGAGGTAAGTTATAAATTATTTTGTGTTCTAACTCAGATACTTTCTGAAACTATTATGAATGCATTGCTATTTACTCATTTATGCTTTAGTTTGACTCATTATTTTAAAATACAAAATAGGTTTTTAATAACATTAATATTGTTATTTATCATTGAACTATAAGTTGATTCTAAAAGATTAAAAGGAATGGCAATTATTCCAATTTAGCAGCTTTTTAAACTTCTGTAAGATATATGTGAATGGGCAAATTTATATTTTTTGAATAGCTATGTTATCAATGATAAGTTTATAATTTGATTCTTATTTTTAGATTAACATTGAATAGCATTTGCATTGTTTTCTAATTCAATGAATAGGCATTACTAAGCTTTAGTCATTACATAGTTGTCGCTATTTATCAGTAAATCCTAATTTGATTCTAACACATTAAAAATAAAGGCAAGAGAAACCAAACTATTTTGATAAGGAATTGTAAATTTTTCATTTAAAACTTAAATTCAATATGGAGTAATGTTGTGTTTACATTAAGATTCTCCCAAATTGCTACTAATTTTTCTTATAGGCCATAGTATTTTTAAATCAAGTACTTTATGATGTGTTTTTATATAAATAAAACTGTTAATTTTCACTTATATAAAATTTTCATTCATATAATTTACTTATTTAAATATTATGGTCTTTATATAAAACAATTGAATTTAAATTAATCTGTAAATTAACTTTGGCAAAAATTTTTCAACATGTATTAATTGTTTTAATACTTTTCTCTTAAGTGGCAGTTACTGTAGCAAGTGTTGAGAGCTCTTTCAGCATATTAAAAAGTTACTTTAATCATGCATATGAAAAAAAACCTTAAATGCAGTTGCTATATTAAGCATCAAACAAAAAATTAAGACTTTAAAAAAAATAACATCACGCAATAAATAAACATGTGCATGGGTATGCGACACTTGGATCACAGGTTATTATTAATGCGAATGTGTACTATATTAAAAATTTACATTACAATTTTTAATAAATCCTTTTTTTTATATAAAGTGCCTATAACATGTTGATCTACTTCTTTTATATTGTAGAATATTAAGAGAATGTATCATCAGAAAAGGTGGAATAATTTTCAGAAATTCAATATAATTACCCTCAATTTTAAATATATATTTCTTATTGAATTACATATAATTTATAAAAATAATAGTATGATTTTTATGTATAAACAACACATGGTTCCATTATACAATTTAAACTTGTAAAAAAGTTTACTTTAAGCCATTGTTCCTCTCATATTAAAGTGAGTTGATATGAAAGCTTTTGATTAATAATAAATATTTATCCAATGGAGAAAATGAATTTTATATTTACAAAACATGAATTGCAAATTAGATGGAAAAAATACAATACAATATATATATATATAAATGAATTGTCGCGTAAAATTTCTATTTACAATTAAATTCAAAATTTATCACGTAAACCAAACAAATATTTCTGTACAATTTCAATGATGAATAACATTATTTATATAAAAATACAAAATTTAACACGACAGCGAATCACAAGATTATTCTGTTGGACATTCCATAAACTTTTCAGGTCATAAAATTAAATGAATATATTTCAGCCACAGCATCAAAAATAAGAATATTTAAGACAAGAAAAAATGTACAACCAGACATAACAAATAATTTACAATAATTAAGGTGTGTTTATTTTTTAAATTGTCATGAGTCACTTTGTTTTTAAAGCTAAAAAGTATCCTTTTTCAAAAATATTTTTTGGAGACAGTAACAGTAAAAATGCAATTTATGCTTTATATTCAAATTATATTAAGTTGATTCTGAAAGCAAAAATTCAGTTTTACTAGCTATGATTTCACTACTAAAAAAAAATAAGGAACATAAGTCTTTTCAAACTCATAAGATACCCAAATTTAAAATTTTTTAGTCATTTTAAGTAATTATGTTTTATAGATTATTGCGAACAAAAGTTAGTATGGACTTCAAAATCTGCTTCTTTGTTGATTTGTAATAATTACACTGCTGGCCACCGTAAATGCAACACCAAGAAAGACAAGAGATAGCAAAACAAAATTTATTTTGTAGATAACATGTTGACCAAGTATCAAATGATTAAATTTATAGACTTCTGTGAAGTGTGGTTCCTGCCAGAATCAGTTGCCAGAGTAGCCGCCATTATTGGAGATCACCGCTGCCACACGCCTCGGCATTGATTCAAAGAGACTTTGGATGTGTTCTTGGGGTACAGCAGACCAAGCAGCTTCCACACGTTGCCAAATTTGATCTGGTGTGGCAGCTGGGGGTGTAATCTAGGTCAATAGTTGAGCAACCATGGACCGCATGTTTTCTATCCGCGAAAGATCCGGAAAGCGAGTCGGCCAAGGAAGCAATTCAAGCTGGTGATTGACGAAAAATATTTGCACAATGCGTGCCATGTGTGGTCGCGCATTATCCTGTTGAAATATGACTGTGGCCAAGCCCTGAAGTTAAGGAAGGACAACTGGCTCCATCACCACGGAGATGTAACGCTGGATGTTTAAAGTACCGGCAATGCGTACTAGAGGAGTGCGAGAGTGATATCCAATACCGCCCCATACAATAATACCCGGTGCAGGACCAGTGTGGTGGTGTATAACGCAGCTGTTCAGCATCCTCTCTCCACGGTGTTTCCAGACTCGAATCGGACCATCGTGGTGTTGCAGACAGATGCGTGACTCGTCAGTAAAGACAGCTTCATTCCATTCTGACACCCACATCCTTCTTTCATCGCACCATTGGCGGCGGAGACATCTGTGGTTCTGCGTCAAGGGTAGACCAAGCATTGAAGGTCTTGCGGACAGACCACTCTGCTGTAAACTGCGTCGAATGGTACGCGCAGACACTGGATGATGCGTTACAGACTCAATGTGCTGTGCTTTGGTTCGTGATGTGACTCAGCGATCCGTCACTGTCATGAGCATAATTTGCCTGTCCTCACTTGAAGTGGTGCACTGAGGTGGATGCGATCGACCACGTCGGTCCGTCGTATCCTCCTGCATCCAACAGTGACATATCTGCATTACAGTTGTTTGGTTTCGTCTAACATGACTACCGATTTCCCTGAAAAATAATCCACAATCTCGGTAGGCCACTGTCCTTCCTCTGTCGAACTCGCATACTTGATCAGAAGCTTATCGCTGTTTTCTACGAGACATAACTGATTGTGTTTTGAAAAAACCATTCGAAAAACACAATGGCCGAACTTGATTGAAATCGTCGAAATCTCCAAGCCTTAAATAGCGGTTTGAGGGGGCGCCACAAGCGTGCGTGATGTGTGTATGCAATGAAATTCTAATCATTTGCACATCTCCCCTCCGCTAATGCATGTTGTAAATTTCATGTTATATTTGCATGTTATCTTCAGGATGTTGCATTTACGGTGGCCAGCAGTGTATTTTTCTCGTGTAACTTTGAAAAAACACAAGATTTCTTAAAAATATAACTAGAGATCTCAGATCTGAATCCATACTAATTTTTATAGAATATACATTTGAAAGTATCTGCAAAAACTTTCAACACTATCTTGAACAGAAAAAATTAATGAAAAAGCTTCTAAGTTACATAAACTATTTTTTAAAAAAAATTGGCCTTGAAATCAATTTTAATTATGTAACTATAGGAACAGGAAACATAATCAAGCAGAAATAATTTTAGCAATGAAAATTTAAACCATTAAATCCAAATCAACAGCTCAGTTACAGTATCACATAGCAAATTATGTGCCAGACACCAAGAAAAATAACAAGTACAAGTTCAAAACGCTCAGATTTTTTGTGAAATTTTAAAAAATGATTTTTTTCCCTACAATAATCCTTTCTTCAACTGATCCATCAAACATTTGAGTTGAATAAGACCTTTTTAAAATTATAATGTAAAACTAAAAGAACAAAATTTTCGCAGCTATAGTAGTTAAAAAACGACAGCGTAATCACGTGATCGTGACGCCACATGAATTTAACCCATTGTGAAGTGTAGTTGAAAATGATAGCAAAGTATTTATGACAAACAAATAAAGAAAATTTATTACTTTATGAGAAATACCTGCAGTGAAAAGACTAAGCCAAATGGAATCAAGCATAATATTAATCAAATTATATTTGACATGTTTTCTCACACGTATTTTCCCTTCATGATTATCAATATTTAATTTTAATATCTGTAATATTGTTACATAATTGATATGTGCATGTCAAAGTAAAAATATTATTTAATATAGATAAAAATTCACAATTTTATATTTATAAAGCAATAACTTAAATAACAATTAACTCTGAATAATTTAGATATAAATACAGGATTCTGCTACTTTAGTAGATTTATAACAGACACAGAGGGACAAAAAAAATTTTAACTTGAAAGGGTAAAAATAACTTTTTCATGCTTTTGGGTACATTACTATAGAAAAAAAACTTTTATGAATAAATTAGAAAAATAATGGAGAAAAAAGTAATCAGCTGCTCAGTAATAATCAGCATTAATAAAAACTTAAATTTTATTATTCTGAAGTTCAATAAAATAATTTTTTTTATTTTTAGTGTTACTAAAATTTTAATAATGTAATGGAGTGTTTCAATCCATTATATATTAATTTCTTTTCATTATGGAAATGCTATAAAGAGCTAACGTTGTAAAATTCTTTCTTATATTGGAGATCATTTTTTATATTTTAAATAAATTTTTATTACAAATACAGAAAAATTTCTTTGTAACTATCTTTATAACAATAAGAATAATTTTTGAAATGCGAATTATAAGGCAAACATTACTTTCAGGATGTTACGGTGAGTATGGCAGAATAAGTATGTAATGACGTGGTCTCATTACCCAATCTGTAGGGTTACTTAAATTCTTTTTATTTGCAATACCTCTCTCCCCCTTCTCTTTCCTCTTGGGAAAAGGCAGAATCAGTGTTTTTGAAGTGATTTAAGTCATTATTCGTGTAGCAATGTATTCTTCTTTCGTAAAATAAAGTATTATCAATGTGCAATCTGGCGTATTATGCCGTAATTTTTTACTCAGGTGAGATTTTAAACATTTGCTCGTAGATTGCATTCACATGGCGGCATCTGCATATATTTTGTTAAAGCTTGCCGAATGGTGGCAGAAAATTCTGGATGCAAGTACATATGGTTTTTTCTTAAATTTTTAAAATTTTCTAAATTTTCTGACATTTCTACATTTTATGGTGGATTTACATGAGTATAATTTACGTTCTCATCAAAAGTTTTACATTTAAATCATTTGATTTCATTGTGCTAAAGTGTTATTACGTTTTCAGAACATTTGGAAGTCCCCCGTAAGGAAAAAATTAATGTTCACGGATGATTTCTCTCTCTTTCTATGGTATTATACCACAATCGCGTTTTGTTTAAAGGCCATTTTCTCTTGGAATTATATACATATTACATTAATCATGTATATCCATTTATATTTACAATATAAAAGCAACACACGAACGAAAATTGCACATCACTTACCTTCTAATAACCTTTGATGCACAGGTTTAATGAAATTCACTCGTAGTTCAGCGACTCTACAAGAACTGGAACTATTTTCTCCTAATTAACACAGAAGCATTTGAGGGGAAAGAGAGAGGGAAACCCAGAGTGGCTTGTTTGATTTCTTTGGGTTGCAACAGGGAGTTTTCGCCAAATGAACACACAGATTCATTTTTACTTACCCTACCCCCGCTTTTTAAACGAAGAGGCAGTTCTACGCCTTTAGAAATGATTGAAAATCATTAGTAGATAAAAATTTTGGAACACAAAATATTCATATAAATGTAATATAAACATGAAAACAACGATTGAGGAAATGTAATAACATTTGAATGTTAAAATTATTATAAGAATTTAGAATTATCATGAATTCGAATATTTGAGAAGATTTTTTTTGGTGCCCATGCACTTTTGAAAACAATATATAAAATGATAAAAAAAAATAAACTTATGTTTCAGAATTAGTTTACAAGTAATAACACAAAAATATTATTTTATTTTATTACATTTTTTTAAAAAAAAATTAAGAGATACATGTTGCTAAAAAAATGGAAAAGAATTTCGACATAATATCGCAAGAAATTACTTCGAAGTTTATTGAAGGCTGGTTCAATAAAATTGAGTAGCGAGGACGGTTCTTAACCTAGTACCTCACGGTTTTAACATCCACACCTCAGCACTGAAACATATTTTTCTTCAAAATTGAACTTATCCAACAACATTTTGCTCAAACTTGGTACTTTGTTGAAGATCACTTTATTTTATTGAGTGAACGAAGAGAAAAACAAGCCATGAACTTTACACAAACTCTCCAGTTAAATCACAATTACTTTTAAGAAGAAATTAAATGAAATTCTCAATAAACTTTTCTGTCTCCAGAAAGTCTTCAATAAGCAACTGAAGCAATTACTAGAGGTCTTTGTATTTACTTCCACTGATAAAACATATGGTATCTTATCTACGCAATCGATGACAAATTCTTTCACTTTTGTTTGCTAAATGAAGCAGAGGGTCACCCTGATGCAAAGTAGGGCCAGCAATATTTTAGCTTATCGGAAAGTGAAACAATTTTTGCAAGAAATTAACCATTCTAAATGTTTTTGGGTACTTTTACACTATCGCAACCATGCCAGCCTTCAACCCAAATTTCGCATGTTTCGTAAGCGTTGAATCGACTACGTTTTCAAATCTAACACATTTGTGAATGGCAGCTCGAACTGCTCACGCGTTTAAAAGAATCTCTGTTCTGGAAATCAGGAGGAATGGGTTTCTGGAAGTCGTGTTGAATTCATTGGACTAACATTGCTTTATATCTTAGTGCTCACGTGTCTGACTTGTCTTCAGAAATTTCGATTGAATAACCCCTTTTCAGAGCCACACAAACCCTCATTTTCTTGCTCGAAATGTTCCATAACATTTGGAATGAAAAATTTTTTTTGCATGTATAAGGAAAGTTTGTTTTGACGATGTGGTAATTCTTAATAAATACTTTTACGTAATGTGCAATGAAACTTTTCGGACGATTGATAATTTGCTTAAACATTAACATTAACTGAACGGCAAACTTAAATTTAATTTTTCTGTACAGATATGTGTATAGTTAAAAATGAAAAGTTATTTTTTTTATAAAGTAATATTTATGATAACTTTTTCTTAAAGTTCTGCATTAAAATGGAACTTTTTACAGCGTCCGCTGGAAAATACTTGATAAAACGTTTTCATTATAATGGTAAAATATACATGTTAAAAAATTGAATACTTTCAAAAATAAGTTGTGTGCTATCAATGCAAGATTCGAAAAAGAGCACTTTATTTTGATGAAGGATAAGGAAAAAAAATTTCAGGAAACTTATAAAAAATGTAAAAACACATGATGTTTGGATCTTGCGTTTTGCTGCAAGTGCAGTTTTAAAAGAGTGTTTCTCTTTTTAGTTATGTAGGTAAGTTCGTTTTTGCATCTGTTCTTGCTATAATATCTGTAGATATTGAAATATCGGAGCACAAGCTCAGTACAGGTATTCGGTATTTTTTAGATCAGGCAAGTCAAACACGCGGCCAGCGGGCCAGTACATAGGTTGCGGCCCGCGGAGACATTTTACAAAATTAATTATAGTTTACAAAATCAATCTTTAAAGGTTTTTTTTTATTTTGAAGTTTATTTCCGGTAAACTTACAACATATTAACCTCTCTCTCTCTCTCTGATATCTTTTCTTGTTTTTTTTAATCCTTATTAATTATAGAAATAGCCTTTAAATGAAAATAATTTTTAATATTTTATTAAATTTTTTTCGTTTAATTTTACTGTAAATGTATTTATGAATATTATTTGTTATAAATTTCACTACGATTCATCGTGCGTGCGACTTGTATTTCTCTTTGAAGTTTCCAATCAGTGAGAAATGAATAACGTGACCAGAAGCAGTTGAAACATTATTTTTTTAAATTTAAAAACCCTTAGATGGCCAAGCCAAATGTAATGTTTACTCAATAGTTTGTGAATGAAGGGGAATTTTGATTTTTATTCATATTAAACTAAAAAGTTATTTGATAAAAAAACATAATCAATATTCAAGAACAGTGTAAGAAAAGATAAACTGAATATGAACATCGTAATTTTCAAGAAAAAATGGGAACTGCAATATTTTTATGCCCAAAGCAAGAATAAAATATTGTGCCGAACATGTAAAAACTAAACTGTAATTCAGTTGCTAAGGAATATAATTTTAAAAGGTACTATGACACAAATTTAAAAACAAACTATGACGAATATGTTGTGAAACTTTGTGAGTTGTTGAAATTGAAATTAACTCTTAAAAAATGAAAAAAATGCATTCACTACATTTCTTGAGTGAGAGTGAATATTAACGCCTCACTGTTCAGCTACTAGAGGGAGTTTGGCGATGGACCATGGTCAAGTGATGAGGTCGACACCTGCGCTAAAAACCCCCTCTCCTAACTTCCGCATCACACCAATGGGAGGACGTTTTAGCCTCGAAATATTTACAGCGTGCATCGAATTCATTGGTACAAGGCTCAGTCTCATATGTGTGTGTGTGACTCGATTTCGTAACCTTGACTGCTAAGCTACTACAGACACCTAAATTTGTTGAAGCCAATACAACTGTGCAGTAAAAACTAGTGATATATTACCACTTTTTTAATCATAAGCATAGATCGAAACCATTTACTACAGTTGAATTTATTAGTAAATGATTAATAAAAGCGGAAGAATTTCCGTATTTACTCGAATCTAAGCCGCACTTTTTTTCCAATGTAAATGCTACTGAAAATCGGCCCAGATTAGAATCTAAAGGAAAGAAATTTATCGGATGTGGTATTCAGAGAAATTATGGGGGCATGCATGTATAATTAAAGGTTTATATATATATAATACTTATAAAATAAATAATTATTCCTTTCTTGTTAAATCTCATTTTAAATTTATTTCAATTTCGTAAAATTTGCTATCGATGTACCCTTTTACACTATTTTTCACAAAAGTTTTTTGAGAATTTGGGGTGCAGCTTAGATTAAAAAAAATAATTATTATGTCCGCACAAATAGAAAAAAAATTTAAAGTGAAAGTAAAGTCGAAATTCTGTAACCAGCAGAGGTTATGAAATAGTGGAGTCGAGTCATGTGTATTATACATAATACATATTTTTGATGCATTTAAAGTAGTTTTGAGACAAAGTGTTCCTTGAGGGAAAAAAAGTTACCCGTATAATGAATGGCTATGTTTGGAAGCCATTTATTTATGCGAAAAAACTATTTTCTTTATTGAAAAATAACAAATTCTGAAAGGCCAAGATTAAATAATAAACATTTATCATCATTTTTTAAAAATTACATGAACTCAATATGTTTAACCAAGTTTCGATGACTTGCGTGGAGAGAAAATAAACATGCCAAATATCCTCTAAAAAGAAATATTAAATTATATTTCGTATTGTAATTTTTTTTTTTAGAAAACAATATAAAATATGTATAGTTTTAAAAATAAAAGGAAATTTTAAACGATTATGTATGTATAGTATGTAGTACATAGGTTTTATAAATAAGAATATAATCATTCTAAAATTCCTGTTTAAATTTTTGAACATTGGAAACATGCGGCCCTCAACTTAATATAAAAA
>BMAO01023566.1:0-80999 GCA_019973975.1 Trichonephila clavata
AAAAGATTCCAATTCGTTTTCCAGTCCTCGGTTTCATTTTCTTGACTAAATCCACTTCGCACATACCAGCAAGACTTCATCCTGGATAAACTTGCGATTCTTACGCTCAATTATCAAAGTCTCAGGGCTTTTTGTGTATGAAATCTGAGGTTATATTTATATGTGAAAAGTTTATTATATAATAATTATATTTACTGTTAAGTATCTGACAAAGTTCATCGTTCTTTAAAAAATGCGTGTAAGTAATATGGAATTATTCGCATAAATATTTTAGTGCGTATCTTTTTCATACTCTGAAGGTAATTCCTGTCGCTGTCAATATAATATTTTGTATTGTGATTAAAAAAGTTTTCTCGATTAAAAAAACTAATTAATCACACGGAAATATTTTGTGTGTGATTCTCTCTAATATTTCTAATTTTTAAACATTTACAACGCTAATTAAATTTTCATGATTTTGTGATTTGCAGAGATGGGTAAATACAGAGCAGAATATACGCAAAATTACGGGCAAAAGAAACGTGAGAAAAAATTAAAAACTGGAGGAGTACAGCCGGAAAAAAAATTGCACACATAATTCAACTCAACAGGAAACTGGGTAAGTGCGCACTGTTTGATTTAACCAATAAGCGCGCACGGTTGCGTCGATCGACTTGGCCTCCCTCTCCCCCATCATAATTTCTTAACTAATGATGACCTGCTTTGGGCAGAGGAAAAATTACACACTAAAGTATCAATCCCCCTGTTAATCAAATGGTGCCATTTTTTTATATGGGGTTGATAATTGGGGGATCGATAGTACGACCTGTTTAGTTAGGAAGTACAAGGACTCGACCTCCCCGGGGCTTCCCCCAATAGCTCAACCCCTGAGCCGCTCAGTCCACTCGGACCTAGCTCATTCGATCTCTCTGCTTCCATTGTATATTCTCACCAAATTTCTTGATCATAGGCTCATTTCTTGTATTTTATTTCAACGTTTTAAACTTTTTTAAATCTGTAATATCTTGAAATGTATTTGAGTCTCTGCTTTAAGATTTGAACCACATGTACCTCTTCCTGGAACCCATCCATTTATCTACTTAGCCCTCGTTTGGTAGGACTAGGGAGAGCTCCAGCGCTAAAATATTCTGTTCCCATGTTATTTCTATGGGGTTAGGTAAAAATGTTGCCACCCTTTAGAATTGAGCGAGGATCTTGATATTTGGAGGTTCAATAGTATTACATCATATCGCGAGATATACGAGAAATTGACCTCCTCAGGTGCTCCCCTCCTAATACGGCTACTTCCTTTATATCTCGATTACTAGGCCACCTTGGTCATCCGTACCTGCCTGATTCAATAGATATCCCTATGAGCTTTCTGAACATAACTTTATTGCAATAAACTTACCCCCCCCCCTTCACAGTTTTAAAATATTTAAAATATTTTAAATTGTCAACTTTCCGAGGATTTTTAAGTGTCTGCTTTGTATCTCAAACCATAGGTTCTCCTCGTCGAGCTACATCTTTTTGTCCAATTTGTTCCATGGTAGTTGGCCAGAAGAAAGCTTCGTCGCTAAAATTAAAAACCCCATGTTAATCATATGGGGTGTTGAAGGTTTGGTGACGTCACGAACTAAGTGAGAAGGGATGATGATACCCGGGGAATCCCCTCATCTTCGCTTAGTTCGGAGTTATCTATATGTTCGTTCTTGACACTGATGCTTCCCCCCGGGGAGTTATTTTCGTTATTTCTTCCTGCTCTGCCTCCACCCCATTTGCATCTATAGGCCCAGGACCTGCTGTGTTCGATTTATCTCCTTTTTTTTACAAACAGGTTGGGTTTCCAGTTCCTGGGTATCCCACTATTACTTTATTTGACTATTTTAAATTTTTTTAAAACGCAATAATTCTAGGTTTTTTTTGACGTCACACTCGGAATATTCACGGCCTATCCATGTGACATATCTGACAAGGTCCTCAGCTAGCTACTACACCATAATAATCATAAGTCTCCACCCTTCCCCAAATTGAGAAGAAATAATTATTTTTGATTTAAAAAAAGTTGCATTATTCCTTGTGTTAATTAAATAAAATTTCAATTAAAGATATAATTATTCGATAGAAAATTATTTCCAATCATACCTGATTAATTTTTTTCCTTCAGAATTTAAGTTACTATTGCGTATTTACCACGATAACATGCCAGATGTTACACATCATATGCGACTACTGTAAGGCTCTTTCCGTTTTTTTTTTTTTTTTTTTTTTGTATCTTCTTAACTCATTAAAGCGTTTAGATCAAGACTCTTGATCTGCTATACTACACATTATTCAAGAGCCTAGAGCAGGGATCGGCAACCTATGGCACGTGGAGCAATTTCCCGTGGCACGCCACCACTCTACAAAATTATAAGATATATACTATATATAAAGCTAAATCGTTCTGTCTTTCCTTTCATTCCCTCGTACATTTTTATATAAAGGTTATTTTTAATTTTCGATTATCTGCCTTAAAACGATTCTGCTGAATCAGCTTGCCTGTAGTTTGTATGCTTTATGTAAAAGAAAACATCTTCTGTTTAAATGTTATTAGCATTTAATATTCAACACAAATAAAAATTATTGAGTAATACTTGCAAAATTGAGAATCATTCATCACGGCTCTGTAAATAAAAAAGTAAGTAGTTTGTCTTTTACCCACCAAAAGTTTGGGCATCGACGGAAAAAGAAGAAACAAATGTCTTAGGTATAAATCAAAATTCTGCTTAACAGACATTTTCCATCGGAAATGTATTAAACAAAAATAGTTATTCTATCAACATATATAATTTGGATTGGAAATAAATTCCGTGAAAAGAAAACACACAATGATGTGGGTTAATTAGGCAAGTGAATCAGATTTCATAACAAAGGTCCTTTTTAACTAAATATTAAGAGAAAATGTAATTTGTTTGAGTGCTGTGCCAAAGAAGTCACAATTATTTTATGTTTTACTTTGGGAGCGAATTAAGCTAATAGAAATAGATATTAGAACACATTTTTAATGTTTTCTATTAGTCACGCCGATATACGAATACCGAGTATGAATTCAGTCGAAATTTAAATTTAGTTTGATGCACGATGTGATTTTTTCGTTACTTTTAACTTTGTCAGGTTGTTACTTTTATTGTGAAAATTTGTATATTGTTTGTTTTATCATTGTGCCAGTTAATAGTTACATATTGAATCAAATGGCGACTAAAAAAAAAGAAAACTTGATGTTCGCTATTTCCAAGATTCTTGGGTGAGTGAGTGAGTGAATATTAAAATCCCACTGTTCAGCTACACGAGGGCTTTTGGGGACGGTCCGCGTAATTTTGAACCATGGTCAAGTGACGCGGACGACACCTGAGCTGGCACCCCCTCTCCTAACAACCACACCACACCATCGGGAGGACGTTTGAGCTCTCGACAGATTTTACGTGCATCGCTCCCCTACACGGCGGGTCTTCAGTGGTACTGGGATCGAACTCATGACATGCTAGCCACGTCCAAGATTCTTGGACTAACGAATTTGGATTCATACAACAAAAAAGATCGCGCTGTATGTGTGCTATGTCGCGAAAGTGTCGTATGTCGTACGTCAAGTATACAAAGACATTTTCAAACTAAACAGCAGACCACATTTAAGAATTCTGATGAGAAATGTGAAGTTTTAGAACGAGCATTTTCTGGATATAAAAAGGAAATTACATTTTTGTGTCAAACAACTGGAGTCAAACCAAAAGCGACAGAATGTAGTTTCGTCATTGCTCATTGTTTAGCTGCCAAAGGAAAACCTTTTACAGATGGCGAACATATAAAGGACACATTTTTAAAAAGTGCTGAAATATTGTTCAGTGATTTACCTAACTTGCAAACAATATTATCACGAATTTAAGAAATACCTGCTTCTGCGCGAACTGTTGAAAGAAGAATAACATAAATGGCAGAAAATGTAACTGCGAAACAAAATTCAGGTTTACAAGAAACTGTTGCATTTAGCATTGCTCTTGATGAAAGTAAAGACGTGAATGATGTTGCACGCCTTGCAGTAATTGCACGATATTGTGATAAAAATCGAATTTATGATGAATTATTCAGTATGATTAATCTGTCTGGCACAACTAAAGGGCAGGATATTCTTTTTTCATTTATAAATCATTTTGAAAGAAAAAAAATTAATATAAATAAAATATTTTGTGTAACTACTGATGGCGCTCCTGCAATGGTTGGCAAGGTAAAAGTATTTGTCAAATTTCTTGAAAATCATATTGGACATAAAATATTGAACTTCCGTTGCATAATACATCAGGAAAGTTTAGTTGCCAAAATTTCGTCTCAGCGCTTAATTTCTGTAATGAATACTGTTATTAAAATAGTTAATTTTATAGTGTCTCGATCTTCATTAGTACACAAACAATTTAAATCTCTTTTAGAAGAAATGGAAAGTGAATATGGGGATCTTCCCTTGTACAGTCATGTCCGTCGGCTTAGTCGTGGTAAT
The DNA here is from genome assembly GCA_019973975.1 of Trichonephila clavata. Taxonomy (NCBI): domain Eukaryota; kingdom Metazoa; phylum Arthropoda; class Arachnida; order Araneae; family Nephilidae; genus Trichonephila; species Trichonephila clavata. The sequence continues at coordinate 4,508 of BMAO01023566.1, forward strand.
GTATTGAATAAGTTTGTGTCATGCATAGAGCACATTAAAATTTTCTTAATGAGAAGGGACAACATTTTCCCGAATTAGACAAGGAATGGTTATGTAAATTGATGTTTTTGACAGATATAACTAAGCATCTCAATGAACTAAACTTAGGATTGCAAGGAAAAAGTCAAACAGTACTTGAACGTTTTGAATATTGGAGGAGCTTTGCTACAAAATTAAATATATTTTCCCGTGATATTAATACTAGTACCTACAAATACTTCCCAAATGTTAAAGCACTTGCAAATACATCAACCGTAGACAAAGATGAACTTCAAACCTACGTTGAAGCACTTAAGGAGGAGTTTTCTAAAAACCTGATTTAATAGACCCATTCGATTTTTCAATTTTTGAGTGGATGGAAACTGATAATTTTGAAATGGAACTTATTGAATTAATATCTTCAGAATTATGGAAAACAAAATTTACGGAGTTACGGAAAAATTTGGAAAATAACTCTAGCAATAAATCGACAGCTATTTTAAATTGCTGGATGTCATTGCCAGAAAGATTTAATTGTTTGAAAAAAATAGCATGTGGCCCTGCTTTCCGCTTTGGGTTCCACATATCTATGTGAACAAATTTTTTCTCAAATGAAATATATTTTGAGTCCACTAAGAAATTGTTTAACTGCTGAACATTCTGAATCCTGTGTCAAATTGAAAGTAATGAACTATACCCCTGATATTGCGACATTAAGTAGAGCTCTGCAGGGACAAGGTTCGCACTTATACTTTATGTTGTTTATTTCTAGTTTCATAAATATTTTTAAGAATGCATAATATATATACAATTTTAATTTTTGATTTATATTGAAGAACAGTCAGTCATATTTTAAGTTTTTTTTTTTCTTTAAAAATCTAAAAATATACATATTTATGTGCAGAGTTTTAATATTTGTATTTATTTTGAAGGGATAATATAGTTGTATTTTATGTTTATTTCTATGTCAATAAATATCTTTAAATGATGCATAATTAGCATATAATTAAATTTATATTTTTGACCTCTATTTCTCCTAATTCTGCATGTATTGTCGTGGGAATCAAATTGTTTCAAATATTTGCTATTGCTTGGCACGCTGAATCATGTTGGTAGGTAGGTTTGGCACGCTACAGCTGAAAGGTTGCCGACCCCTGGTCTAGAGTAACGTTTTCAATTGTATCTATGTGGCTACTTTCGGCAGTAGATTATTGAGTGTTTTGCACCATCCTTCTCACCCGTGGAGGAGGGTTGTTATTTGTAAGGGAGAAGGGCATTGACCTTTAAACGTGAAGAGGACAAAAAATGGAGACCCTGGTTTGGCGTGAGGCTATTTATATTTTCTATTAACCCTTTGACGGTTATGAACGAGTTCAGCTCGCAATCGAATCTTGCTTCATAATGCTCGCAACGAGTTCCGCTCGTGGGCAAAATTTTGACCGAAATGGTTAGAAACGAGCACTACTCGCGTAGTGAAAATTTTCCCCAATGCGCGCTGACGAGCTGAGCTCGTTCACCGTTATTATTCTGCATTGATTATGTTACAAACGATTCCGACTCGCGAAATTTAGTTAGTTTTACTGCCTACAGATGGCAGTACGGGTTCCATAAATTTCTTTTCATAATGAAGGGGGATTTTTTTTTTTACCTTCTCTTCTTATGCGTATTTTGGCGCGTGTTTTAGGGTGTTTGTAAAGTAAAATGGCTCAAAAGCGAAAGTTACATAATTATGATGATGTTTATGATTGTGATACAGAAAGCTTATCAAGTTTTGAGTCTGATGAAGACTTTGTTCACAGTATATCAAGCTCAGAAGACGATTCAAGCGATGAGGAAGATTTTTCGTGTGTTCGACAGTGGTGTAAAATTAATTCAAGTTCTCACGCTCCTAGTCGATTTAGTTTTACTGGCGATGTGGGCATGGAAAAGAATTCGCCGTGAAACACGTACTTATTGCAAAGACTGTAATGCCCCATTATGTGCAATTCCATGTTTTAAAGTATATCACACACAAAAAGATTTTTAGGTAATTACTGTATTTAAATGCTTCATAAAGTTTTACATTAGTTGTATTTATTTAGTCCTTTCAATTTAATATTTGTCTAATATTTATAATTAACTATTATTATTTATATAATTGATTATAATCATTTATAATTTACTATTTATTAATTATCATTTATTAATTATTTTAAAGTGCGTAAAAACTGTTATTTATGTACTACAAATACTTTAAGAAATTTTTAAAACGCGTGAGGCGAGCTATCTACGGCATCGCCAGAGAAGGGTGACATTTTCGGAAGAACGGCTGGGGAAAACAGCTGCCACTTTCGACTACTGTTTACTCGTAATGCTGCGCGAATTAAGTAAACGAAAACTTCTCGTTTCCCTAACCGTCAAAGGGTTAAGAAAAGAGAAAATCCTGTATTTTTAGCACAACGTGCTGTGCTTGGAAATATTGTAAAATAATATGGAAATATATTATAATAATGTCATCTGAGGATTTGTAAAATCTGCATATTAACCCATTTATTTGTTGGAATATGAAAAGTGCACTACGTACAATGATTATCATTTATATAATTGGGTTTCGCATTTATTATTCAGGATTATATAAAGATATTTTGTATCCCAGATAAAAAAAATACAAGAAAAATACTTACATGATAGCAGTTCTCCTTAAAACAATCTCAGATTTACATTAATAAAAAGAGGAGGGAAAAAACACACACGCATAATAATTTCAATTCTGTCTGAATATGTAGGGAAAATTTCCGAGGACTAGTATCAGTGGACATCATTAATACATTGTTGTTGATTTTAAGTCTTTTTCACTTTGCTGTTTAATTATATTCGTAAATATTTTAACATACTTATTTTTCATTTTTTTAAAAAAAAATATTCTCTTAATCTATTAAAATACATAGGCAATTTTCATTTCGCGTAGCTTAGAAAAAACAGTATTAATTTTTTTTTTCAGAAATCGTACTATATCATAGAAGTTAATGCCTCGCTGTATTCGAAAAAAATACTTGGAGGTTTGTTAAATCAATGTTGCATTTAAAAGTCGTACAAAGACGACGGATATCATCAGATTCAACCGTAGGCAAATAAGCACAAATCACTCAAGCTTTTGAATGAATCTGTACCCAACTTTCTAAACATTTTTGCTAAGTTAATAAAATAACTTTGATTTTCGACAAATTTAGCATACATCAGTCCTGTACAAGGCAGGTTTTTAATAGCATTAGAGCTCGAACTCATGACTCAGCTGAAATGACTCAGACCATGAGTTTGTGACAGAAATCACACGATTACCGTGGCCAAATCATTATCAAAACGTATATTATTATCTAGTGAGTGAGTGAGTGAGTGAATGATTGTTTGGTTTTATAACACAAGAACCAAATTTGGCCATACTATGCGAAACATTTGTAAAGAGTTTAAAACCCTAAAATTTTTAAAAATGTAAAGATATATGCATTTATATTTTCATACATATGCTTACGTGCATATATAAAAAAGTTCAGATTCAAATACTTTTTTAAAAGTTATAGGTAAAGCAACTCGAATTAAATATAAAAACACGAATTTAAATTAAAAAAACATCAAATAGACTTTAAAGAGGAGAGAGGGATTCCCCAAACAAGTCAGATAAGTGTTTGAGAAAAATCACTTTCGGATTCTAGTCGTTGATAAAAATTGCGAAAACTTAAAGCCTTCTTGAAGCCTTTTTACACGTATACGTATTTGGAGCAGTTTTCCTTGAAAACAATGAATTCCGAACAATTTCAATCTAGTTGTCATAGTAACGGCTTCAAACAACTGTTTCCCAATGAGCTGAAAAAATATTCCAAATAAAAATTGCTGGAAATGGGGTTCTTCGGCTCCCTAAGTCATAAACAAGATGGCGGTAAAGATGAGCGCCTCGGCTACGTCAAACGCATCAGATATCGCGTATAATATTTTAAACATAATGGTGCTCCATTTCTGCTTACACCCGTCAACAAAAGCGCGAGTAAAATAAAAGGAATAATATTGAATGTTTGTTTTCCGAAGCAGAAAAATTGGTAAGTAATTTTTCAATGTGGAGATGGAGCGTTCCTGACGTTAGAGCATGTCGTATTGCTTACGGAACCCTTTCGCCCTTAACTGTCTGAAAAATTCGGCGAAATGGTTGCTCCAAATATGCGTGTGTGATAGGGCCTTTAGAATGCCATTCCACTTCATCACATACAATCATGCCCTCCTCAGGTACAGGACTGTACACCTGTACCTTCTTGTACAGGTGTACTGTTTTGGGGTTTATGAGGTGCCATATTTATTTCTATTTTCGTTTTTGGGGTAGGTATTGCAACGTTACATATGGCTTTGGGATTACGCTTTTTCTTTTTACGAATTTTTAAAGGGTTCGAAGCCTGAAATACAGAAGACGTAATTGTAGAAGATAAGCTATGGTGGTAACAGATGGACGTGTTTCAGTTGGTAAGGCTGAAAACATTGAACATGTGGAGGGCAAGAGCGCTTGATTGGATTAACATAGACTATTGGATGTGGAGGAAGCAGTATTTATTAAAGGAATATGTGGCTTAAACTCGGATGACTTTGTAACTATAATATGAAATGTGGAGGGTAAAAGAAGTCCTTGAGTTGAAGAAGGCGATGTGGATATTATTATCTAATTGTATATTAGACTCTCATTTGTAGAAAGGTTCTCGTATATTAGTGTTTAAGCCCTCTAAATGTTTATCTCTAGGTATTAGTGTTAAGCCCTCTTATTAAGTGTTTAGATGTCCTCTTATTGAGAGAGAGACGTATATAAGTAACTAAATAATTCTGCTCTCATTCTGGGGCGTTCAGAAACACTTTAAGTAGCAATGATCGATGCTAAATCAATTTTGACTTCAAAGATGCTATTTTATAGGTAGTCGATATAAGATGAAAGGAAGTAATTTTTCTTTGCCTTATTTGAAATAAGTTCAACAATATAAATCCTGTCAGTAATAATATATTCTACAACTAAATTTTATAGCTAATTAAGGTAACAGAACACCTTCGAAGAAAATTTTTTGAATTAACCTGAATTTTGCCTGTTAATGCATATTTTATGACCTTATGGGTCTTTAAAATGAGAAAAACACCCAAGTAAAGTCTTGTTAGTGCACATTTTTTCGTGAAAGGGTATTTTATGAAAAAATAAGCAAAAATAAGACTTTACGCAAAACATGATAACTGAAAATAAAATAAATATATTGACATTTTGTAAATTGAATAATATAACATACAACTTATCTAGGAATAGACACTTATTTTGGTAATATAACCATTACGTGAGAAGCTATTGTGTTTCGAGCTTCTTAACGTTGAAATTTTCTTTAAAAGCTATTGTAATTTTCACTTTATTGCTGTATAAAAAAATTTCTACTCAACATAAAATCTTAAGAGAGGTCTATTCCCTGTATTAGTATTTAAAAAACATATATATAAAATTTTTATTTCATCCAAGCATAACTTTTTGAGATATTGTGTTTTGCGGTAAGAAAAAATGTAAAAAAACTCATTTTGAGAAAACGACAAAAATAACATTAAACTAATCTGATTACAAGAAAAACACTTACTTTCTTATTAAAATGCACCAAATTTATAATTCTCTCCATCTTTAACTTCTAAAACAATATTTTTTTTCTTTTTAAGGGCTCTTAAAATTTTCCTATGTTTCTTTGTTTTGGGGTCTGCGTTATGAATCGATTCACGGATTCTGCATTTATCTAAATGTTTATATCCCGTAAGGTAAACACCCAGGATTTTCAATATTCATCTTATTAAAAACTTTGAGGCACCATTTAATCCCTCATTGAAATGTATAACAGCATCATACGACCCAAATTTAATTGTTTTGAGCGAAACAAATACTTCTTTCGGAACTTTTTGCCAGACTATTCCGTTAAAACACTCATTTGTATTTTGCGTGCATCCATGTAAGCAGTTACTTAATATCTGTTTGTCGCATAGTTCTAAATATACTGGTTTAATTTTAATTAAAACATCATTTGATAAACCAGCATATTTTGTGGTACATTTTGTTCCATTTGCCACCCCCCGCTGAAAATAACACCAGCTGTCTTTCCCTATTGGGCACTGACCATGCATCGGTTTCTTATCACTTGATGCACAGTGATATAACGCAGCAATTACATTTTGCTGCATGGCATTTAAGTTACCTACATTACTGCGTACAGCAATTCCGTAGTAATTTTGAAGTCGGTCGATAAAATTATCAGTTAATTTGCCTTTACCAGACAGTCCTTTAGTTTTTGTTTTTAGCTTTCTTAGACGCGAGCCCACTCTCTTTTGTACATGGCCAATGCACTCAAACTTTGTCACACTGTTCATTCCAAAAAATTGTCTCTTACGCTTTCTAGCAATACTTTAAACCATTTTCAAGCAAAAATAAAACAGAATAGAATTATTTTTTAACTTTCTACGCTGTCGATTCTTTCAGTATGAAAATCAAACATATATGTAAACAAAGTCACTAAACAACAAATTGATGCCAGATTTCATACATAAAAAAGGAAAATGTATTTCTAAATACATTTATATTTATTCTCAAATATTCTATTTTAATTTCTGACAAAATATTTGTATATTAATTTTCATATTTCATGTCATATACCATGAAAGAGAAACGTAAACAAACAATTTGGGCCACTTCCGGTTAGCAGAAAGGCATTTCCGGTCATAGAAATTCATGATCAAGTAATATTAAAAAAGCTGTAACTTGGCTTCTAATTAAGCTAGAAACAAAATTTTTACAGATTTAGAAAGATAAAAGATTGAATTTTAATATTTGATCAAAAACGAAAACTCGATACTTTGACCGAAAATTGAGTTTTAAAGGTGTTCTGTCACCTTAAAGAAAATACTCGGAGATATTTTCTAACTAAATAATTATTTTTCATTCTGGAAAATGATACATTTTACGATAAGGGTGCGCTTGAGAATCAGACATAAATACTATGTTTTTCTTATAAATAATTACAATTTATAAAATCTATATTTTATATAATCTCTTAATCTTCAGTGAAGTAGAAAAATTTTGATAAATATCCAAACAATCTTTAAGTAACTTTTGTACTGTACTTTTTTGTGAATGACTCGTTAATGTTTCTATTAGTCGTAACAATTTGAGATTTCTTCCATTTCATTCAATTACCATTTCCTGTATTTGTCGTAGCAGAAAATGGTCTTCGATTACGCTCGTTAGTTTTATTAATGTTCATAAATTACCGGATCTTGTTCTGAGAAGGGTGACAACATATAATTGGATTATCGCGCCCCATCATTGTGAAGAAGATGCTAACAAATGAGAATCGATTTAGTTCCAGAAAGTTCTACTCCCTGTAACCGTAACGTCCATTAATCAGCTTAAATGTTTGAAGGAATATTTGTGAGCTGGAAATTAACATGATGAACTATTTAGAATAGATTTTGTAGTCTTGATGCCAATTTTCTAAATTAAATTTTCTTTGTTTCTTTTTAGGGATATTTATTCAAAACATCGATTTGTCAAATGCATATCTAGTCACCTGACCAAATAAGATAAATTTTAAAATGTTTTAAATGTAAAAATGTGTTAGGTGTAGTGATAAAATCATTGTACAGTTCTCAAAGTATTTGAATAATGCTTTGTACATTAATGCAAGATACTTTAATTTCCTTTCTCACAATTCAACTTAAAAGGTTTGAAACTTAAAAACAATAAACCGCTTTTTATAAGTGACGTAACATTAAATATTTGTGCATCATCAAAATGTGTGCCTTTCTTGATTTTCATTTTCCCCCCTAAAATGCGTGTGATATATTGTGACATTTTTAAAAATAATTCTAAGAATAAAATATTTGGAAATATTATGTAAATAAAACAAGTTTTTAATTTTATGTATTTTAAATCAAGTTATAACAATCAAATAATCCATTGTTAAATGAACTTTAAAAAATGTTACTTCAACTTAAGTACTGTTGATTCTTTGTAAGGAAAACATTAAATTTTAATACCATTGGCGAGATATATATATATAGTTTATTATTTACAGTTTTTAGTTTAAGCTTTTAAACGTTTAAAAGTCTTTTAACGTTTAATGTGTCAATAAAATACAAAATATATTTCAACGTATGAAAAAAATATACATGTAAAATATGTAATACAAAATAATTATGTGTGGTGTCGAATCGTTCTGTAATAAGTAGTGAATTGAATTTTGCTTCTATTAATTTCAAAAGTGGTCTTGGCAATTTTAGATTGTTTGCTATGTGTTTCTTGTGCATAAAAAATATTTCGAGTTATGAACTTCGAGTTTCGTAGGATTATTGCTCTATCTACAAAAAAATTATCACAGTTGCTTTACTATTAAAGCTAACCTTAATCCGATACGCTCACGCAAGTTGTGTGTGTGTGTCATTCCCACCATCTAACTTTTTTCAACGCTCTTTCTAAACCCTTTTTGGAAAATGGATAGTTTCTCGTGTAGCTGACTCTAAGGTCATATCCTTAGAGGGGCTTTAGCTTGTAGGCGAATTCTAAATATATATTTTTGGGTATTACCTCTTCGGGTATGTCATACCCTGCTGGTGAATCACCGTTACAGTTCTGAATGCATGAACACATTTGAAATCTTTCTTATTCTACAGTGTATTATTGTAGTTATGTTGAAGAAATGTGATATTTAAGTAATTTAATAAATACAGTGTTTAAGGGGTCTCAGGGGTGTTAATCTCGGATTTTTTCGAATTTTCGAAAAAAATATATGTTGTTCCTCATTTTCTTTTGAACATTTGGATACCAACCACGTGATAGTGCTACAAAAACTTTGAAAGTTATTAAAAAAATTCCAAACAGCAATTTAGTAATAACAGTGTTTAAATGGACACATGCCACGCCCACTTTTTGATTTCCGCATACGTTTCATTTTTCTGTTTTTAAAAAGCCTCATGAAATATTTTAAACACTTGGGTGAATGAGAAGGAAGCTTGCAAAAATAAACACATTAATTCTTTCTGTGTTTACATTCTGTTTTCGTAATGCTACCACGTTGTTTGAAATAAGTTATCGAAATTCCAAACAACATTGTTTGAAATCGTTTATTGAAAGTCAAAACATTATTTATCTTTTTGATTTGAAATGGAAAATATACATCCTAGGCCTTCAGGTAAGCGTCCTAAGAAAAAAAGATTTAGAGGGAACCAATTCATGAAGGTATGTCCTGATACAAATGTTGCAGAAAGGAGAGATACAGGTAAGTGTGCTTCCAGTAATAAAATCTCAGGAATTCAGACTTCATTAAAGTCAAATCTTGTTAAGGTAAGTGAAAACTTCAAAGGATATCGTATTTTTGATTTTATTTCAACCTTTAAATCTATTTTGTCAGTATCATGGTGTTTAAAATGTCATAAGCCATTAACAATTAATGAAAAATCCACTCGTGGTTTATGTTCGAATTTTGAAATACATTGTAAAAACTGTGGGAGTATTTGTACTTTTTCAAGATATGAAAACTCTGGGAATAGAAATAATGCTCCAGAAATTAACAGAAGATCTATTTTAGCAATGAGATGCATAGGTCAAGGTTTAGAGTCATTAAAAACCTTTTGTGCTGTAATGAGTCTTCCTAATCCTGTTGAACAAAAATCATATGATGTTATTAATAATAAACTTTCACTTGTTATGAAGGAAGTCGCCGAAGAAAGCATGAACAGGGCAGCTGTCGAAGAAAATTCTTCGTTACCTGATAACATTTTAACGGTAAGTGGCGATGGGACCTGGAAGACGAGAGGACATTCATCGTTGGTTGGAGTATGTACTCTAATAGGGGACAAAACAGGTAAGGTTTTGGATAGGAAAGTGTTGTCCTCATTTTGCAAAGGATGTGACAGTTATAAAGGGGTAAAGTTTGGTATCAAGTACAATAAATGGCAAAGAGTGCATAAGATTTCATGTAGAAAAAATTATTCTGGCTCTGCTGGTAAGATGGAGGTTGACGGGATGTTGAGGATATTTAATCGATCAGAAAAGCTTCACAACCTGAAATATTCGAACTACATAGGAGATGGCGACACAAAAACATTCAATACCCTTTCTGAAAACAAGCCATACGGCGATGACCATCTTATTCAGAAAATAGAATGTGTAGGCCATATGCAAAAGAGAATGGGTACAAGGCTTAGGAAGCTTAAATTAGTACATGGTAAAAAGAAATTACCTGATGGTAAAACTATAGGCGGTAAAGGTAGGTTAACTGATAGTTTATTTGATTAGCTTGCGCATCACTATGGTAATGCTATTTGATGCAATTCTACTAGTGTAGAGGAAATGCTGAAAGCCGTTTGGGGTCATTCTTGCAGCACCGATGATGAACCGATGCACTGGTTTTGTCCTACAAATCCAAATACATGGTGTAAGTATAATGCTGCAATTAATAATAATTTACAAAATTATAAACCCAAACCCTCAGTTGCTAAAGCTGTTCGAGGTGTAATTAAGCCTGCATTTGCAGACTTATCTCATCTGGCACTCCTGAGGAAATGTTTAAGAGGTAAGACACAGAATCCTAATGAACGTTTAAATTCATTAATCTTGAAGTTTTTTCCTAAGACGATTGGTTCTAGCCTTCAGATTGCAGAGATTGCTGCAAATCTAGCAACCAGCATTTTTAATGATGGAAATCAAATACTTATTACTATTTTAGAGAAATTTGGCTTAAAAATTAACAAAAATGTTTGTGTGTCCCTAGCTGAACGTGACAATCATCGAATCTTTACGTCAAGAAAGAGGAGCTTAGCATCATCGTTTGAAGCTCGCAGAGCCAAAAAAATTAAAAAGAGTAAAGAAATTGAGCTGTATGAGCAACAGGAAGGCATATCGTATGATCCTGGAGCATTTTAGCATGTAAGTTTTAAAATTTATTTTCTCAAATTCAATTTAAAACTTTAAAGCCTTCTTTCTCAGTTTGTGTTTTTTGCACGTACGCGCATTGCATTTCAAAAACTATCATACTTTGATACACTGTTGAAAACAAATGTTTTATATGTAGAGACACAAAAACATTTGAGAAGAACGTAATTTTAAAGGAGATATCTGGTGCACATCTTATCCACTTTCAGATGAACTTTTGAAGGAAAAAAAACTATTGCTGGAACAAAATAAGAGAAAATGAAAAAGAAATTCCAAAATTTTTAAATTTAAAAAATAAAAAAGTTTACTCCTATATGTTTAGTTTAAAAAAGATACACATTAAAAAAAATTTAAGATCCAGTGGAAACATCGCACTCGCTCACGACGCGATTAAAGGAGTGTATAAGCAATGCACTGAATGTCTTTATAAAAAGAACAGAAAAATTAATTTACGTGTGAAAAATGTAATAGATATGTTGTACTTAATACTTTTACGGTAAAAACACAATGTAAGTACCCTTGGGTATGACACACCCTGCGTGAGAACTTTAGGTCGTTTTTTTTTCAAGCGAGTGATGCCCGGTTAAGCTCAATCTAAATAATTTAAGCTCTCTTTCACAGCCAAAAGAAAGAACAAGTAAAAGCTCTGGACAGAGTGACATCTATAAACTCGAGACTAAACCAAAAGAAGTGCTGTAGCTATCTTTTGACTTCTTACATTTCAACACTGTTTACATGCACACCTGTACAGACTCCAAACGTTTTTCAGTCCTATTTGCTCTCTATGTCGCAATGGTGCGTTGACGAAAGCCAGGCATTTCTTCGTCAGTTCAGCGCTCTTTCAGAACAATATTTTTTCAAAATACTAGGCGACTTAAAGTATCCGACTACCCTAAAATTGTGAATTTTGCCAAAATTTGCCTAATTTTTTATGCTTTTATTTTATAGGACCTGTTATTAGCTTTAAAAATACCAAATATATTATTTTCCGCACTAGAACCAAAACTATTATGTGTTTTAGTAAGAGTAGATGCCATTACTTTAAGCAAGATGCCATACTTTAAGAAAGTTTTGTCATACTTTAAAAAGCGGTTTACTTTAAATGTGTTTTTTTAAATGCTTAAACGGGGCCAACGCGCGATTGCTTATAAAGATTTGAAAATAATTGACTGAAATTTTTTGTGTATATTCTGTATAATAGTAGACATGTTTTAACCTTCAGATTTAGTAATCATCGTTTTATTATAAAATTTACAGTTCCTTATGTGAATATAATCAATGTTTTTTAGGCAATTTCATATAACAACTAAGATAAAGTGCTGTAGTGTTTGTAAAACTTAAAATATCTCTTATCATGAAGGTCACTTCTAAAACGAGTAACATAGCAACACATCAGAATTGAAAACTTGTTGATAAACATTCGGTACAAAATGGGCCACGTTTATGTTATTTTTTGTCAATTTTTACCCATTTTTTCCCCATTTTAGTAATAAGGATTTATTTTTTTTTCTTCTTAATTTTAGCATATTTTTCATAAAATGTACTGAACAAATCTAAAAAAAAAAAATATCCCCATATATTCATTTTTTTAAAAAAAAAATTTGTCGCAGCCAGTCGGATACCTTAAGCCTTTTGTAACATGTTATAGATTTGATCCTGTTTTAACCTTTTTTATAGACAACTGTTCTTCTTTTCATTTTCTTTTTGTGCAGTTCTTCTCTGTATTTAAGGCATTTTTACTGTACTGCGTGCTCTATACATGATATTATTATTGTTTTTTAATTTTGTGTGTTGGGGGGGGGAATCTCTGCATAGCATAAGGATACTTGTATTTATAATGCTAGCTGCATTAGAAATTTACATAAAACAAATTTTAGCTCAATGATGTGTATCAAGAAATAATAGATCGCAATTTCTAGTTTTAGTAATGAAGATAATCTGGTCAAAAGAAAATATTTTGTTCAATATACGTGGATCTGATTAATCGACCTATTTTTCCAAATAATATATTCGGTCCACATTCAGAAATGGATAAAATGTAGATCCATATACTTAAAATAGATATCTGAATACTTGACTTTTAAAATCTGTTCGATTATCTATGTATATCAGTACAATGTATTAAATTCTATATAAATATATTTAATATTATGTTTTTATAGAATTAAAAAAAATACTTCCCTTTATATGAATATTTTACATTTTATAAATACGTACTTAGCTACATGAACATTGAAATAAATTATATAAATGTTCTATAAAAAAATATATTTTTAAATATTCTAAAGCAGAGATCAGCAGTCTTTCAAGAGAGAACAGCTAAATCACATAAGTGAAACGTAATAATTAGGGCATCCAAAAGTCATTTTTAGGCATAAACGTGCACTCTTGGAGAGAAGGGACTAAGTGCAATCGTGGTAGCGATCACGATTGTCGTAATACGGTTAAAATTTTTTATAATAATTAAGCAAAATTTTACACAAAGTAAAATGTTACATTCCTTCAAAAACTGAGAGTTATTGAATATATATATATATATATATATATATACAGGGTGTCAAGCCTTAATGTAACCCAATAGCTAATTCCCGAACCGTTCGGTTTAGATATGCACTTACAATTTAAAAAATGTTTTAAAAAAGGTAAGGAATATTTTTACGTGCTTTTCGAACCAAAAGACTCATTTACAAACAAATTACAAAAATTAAATTTTTATACGGTTCCCCGGTCCTATCACTTGTATTTAGGAAAAGATGCAGTACACAAAAACAAAGTAAACACAAAAGGTTTCATTTTATTAAAATAAAAACTAGCTGAGTTATGCTTACATAAATTTGAAGCATCCGAGTTGCTCAGAAAAGGGGGTCGTAAATAAATTGAGTTTAAAGAACAAGTAATTCACTACCTACAGAAAGAGCAAAAAAAAAAAACATAGAAAAAATTAAAACATTGTAGTAAACATCATAGATTGACAATTTGTATTGCGGTATGGCAAACAATAAATATGAAATTAAAGAAATACAACTTGTACCGAAACGATTAAAACACCTTGTTTTAACAAATAGCAGCAAAATAATACAGAATTTGCCGTTCAAATTATAGCATAATGTGGAATGATGCGCCAATCGTGAATCAGGGTTTTTATTATATCAGAATGACCAAATTCACTTAAATAATGGTGAAGGCACGAGACAGGGAATACGTCTATTGCAACTCCCAGTTTTATACAAGCGCTGAACAGCACGGGCAATTGTGCAATAAGATGGATGTCTTCGAGTGGGAAATTTAATGGCATAAAGTCTTGCCGCCTCTCACTTATTTCGATTACCCATAAAACAGTACCATTTCGCAGTTTCTTCATTTGTATACATCTCGTACTCCCCTACTAGAATTCGTAATATTAGAATACGACTGTATGCAATTGCAAGCTTACTACACAATAGATTTTTAACGTTCGTCATGATCAGCAAAAACGCAACAAATCAGACTGAAGCCGCAGCATATAAGTCTATTTTTTTGGAACTGCTTTTGAAATGTTTTCTTCGTCCAAAATATTTTTTTCCATATTTTACACGTACACAGAATAAATTTTATTTCTTAAGTACTCAATTATTGTATTATTAACGTATGCTTTTAAATTTAAAAACGATTTACATAAGAGTGGCGTGCAAGAGCGATAGTTTCCTAGAAGAGTTCCAACTAATTTCACTTTGGAGACGGCCCCTTACTAGCTTCTTGAATATAGCCGAGAAAATGCATATAAAGTATAATTTTCAAAGTTCCATAACTCGGAGAGTTTCTATCGCAATAAAATGAAACTTTTTGTGTTTACTTTGTGTTTGTGTGCTGCATCTTTTTCTAAATATATGTGATAGGACCTGAGGACCGTATAAAAAATAAATTTTTGTAATTTTTTTCTAAATGGGTTTTTTGGTTAGAAAAGCACGTAAAAACATTCCTTACCTGTTTTAAAACATTTTTCAAATTGGAAGTGCATATCTAAACCGAACGTTCCGTGAATTAGCTATTGGGTCACATTAAGGCTGGACACCCTGCATATATATATATTATAAAAGTATACAAAAAATAGTTATATACCTAAGATAACTATAGTCGTGATAAAATAAATTTAGCCACAGAAATACTAGAGCAAACTCCTGGCCTTAGGAACCATGATTGCAGGTTTAAACAATGTATAATAATAATTATATATATATATATATATATATATATGTAATTATTATTATTTGTGAGGCTCTATGTAGTATTAACCATTGTCAAAGTATCGTGATGGTAGGAAATAAACTTTCAAGCTTTCTGAAAATTTTTCCCACCAACAATACAGTGGCTTAACGTACACCCCCGCGACCCACATCGCGGGGAGTGGCATAACCTGGCTGATAATTGGTACGTACTTGAGTACCTAAGTACCAAGTACCTGACTTTGCAGGAAGGCTCTAACAGTCTCCTTTACGCTACTACAATAATATCATAAGTGCTTTATTCAGGAGTTTAATGTTTGAAACTAGCTGCCTGGCCCGGAGTTGCACGTGCTTCTTCAAGGGTGTAGGTTTTCATCTTGGAAATTTCCCCTACCGCTCTTAGTGTCCATATAGTACCATATAACTCCATTTTCCCTTATCCGTATCAGCACTTCAAAGGGTGTGTGTGATTTATATATCAATGTCATTAAAATTCTCTTTTTTGAAGTTTCTTCCACTTCTTAGCCCTGTAAGACTGGTCTATTTCCTCTCTGCTTAGCCCGGTGTTGCATGGGCTTTTTCCATGGATATAACTTTATCCATATGAAATTTTACCTTTTTTTTCTTTCTTTCTTGGACGCCAATACATTTTGATTGTCCTTACATATAAACGTCGTTTAAATACTCTTTTTAATGACCCATAAGCCTGTTATAAATAATAGAATGTGTCTTAGTCCCTTCTGTGTGAAGGTTTTAAGAATATCTTGAACATTCACAACCGCTCTCGAACTTATACATGTAAATAAATAAACAATGCTGAAAGTTACTCTTAAGATTTCGTAAAGGTGGTACTTTTTACCATTGTAAATTAAACTTTTATAAATTTAAAAACGATTCTAAGGCTTGCATAGATTATCAAAAACTTTGTTAATGTAAAGCTATGCAAGAAAGTAAATATTTAATGTTAAATATTTAAACTTATATGCAAATGCTGGTAAATATTTTTAATAGATAATTATAAAAAAAAGAAAGGGAGAGGCGGAGAAGTAATGATTTTTAGAAAAAATTAATTTTGCAATGTCTATGCAAAAGTCTGAAGAGCCTCAACCTTTTTACAAACAGTCGTGGTTTGCCAACCTCTGCCCTAAGGCACCACATTTATGATCATTATGAATTTCTAATATTTAATTTATTAAGGCATTGAAGTTTTCATTTAGCATATGCAAAATACAGAATAGTTATGCAAGCTTAGAAGTGAGAAAAATGTTTCAAGCATTCTTAGTGAAGATAAAAATGACTTCATTTTCCTTCTGTGTGACAGCCATGCAGTAGCGCACACAAAAACTTCTCAAGGGGGGAGTCCACGGTCGAAAGTCCCCCAACTCGTATCATATCTCACGACAACACCAATGGATTCTTCTGATTTTGTTAACAAAAAACAGTAAAAAATAAATTATTTTAATAATTAGCATTAATTAATAAAATAAATTGTTAATTGCAAGTACTTAATTGAACTCTACGTTATATATTTATACACAATCTGGCCAAAAGTATCCGGGCACCTAGTGGTATGGACTTAGAGCGTCCTGAGGCACATATTAATATGATGTTAGCCCCCCTTTTGCATGGATGACAGCCTGCACACGTTTGGGAAGACTTTCCACCAATTTTTGATAGGTGACCATAGGAATTGCCTTCCAGGTGTCCATCACAGCTGAAGTGAGTGCTTGCAGTGAGGATGGTCGATTTGGCTGGCTACGTAATCTGCGCTCTAATTCGTCCCAAAGGTATTCTATGGGATTTAGATCGGGGCTCTGAGAAGGCCAGCCCAGTTTTTGAACACCCATTTCGTCAAACCACGTCTGTGCAAGCCTCTATGTGTGAATGGAGCAGTTATCCTGCTGGAAGAGAAATGGGCCTTCCCCGAAATATTACCATAGAGTTGGGAGTGCAGCATTGTCCAGAATGTCCACATACATCTCAGGGTTCATGTTTCCAATCACAGGAACTAACGATCCCAGGTCAAACCACGAGAACCCCCCCCCACACACACACACCATTATGCTTCCACCACCAAATTTAACAGTCGGCACAATGCAGCCATTAAAGAAACGTTCGCCGGGCATCCACCAAACCCAGACGCGTCCATCCGACTGCCAGACTGTAAAGGGAGATTCATCACTCCAAACAACAGTTTTTCACATGTCCACAGTCCAATGACGGTGAGCTCTACACCATTGCAATCGATGCTTCGCATTCTGTGGAGTGATGTTTGGCTTGTGAGCGGCTGCACGACCATGGAATCCCAAGTTTTTTCATTCTCGACAGACAGTCATGTTGCTAACACTAATTACTGATGAACTTTGGTACTCCTGAGAAATTTCCACCAACGAGGACTTGCGATTTTGTTTCACTACCCGTTTCAGAGTTCTGCGGCTGCGTTCACCAAGTATTTCCGGCCTACCGCTTCGTTTTTCTGCCGTTTCACTGCCTCGACGTTTCCACTTCACAATTACATCACTCACAGTGGATTTAGGCTTCTGTAGAATGTCCGCAATCTCACGAACTGATTTCCCCCAAAGGTGGCCTCCCACTATACTTCCACGATCAAACTCACTAAGCTCCTTTGACTTACTCATTGTCTCACAAACGCATAAATACAATCTGACAAAACACTACCATCACTTTTATAGCTTTCAATTACGTATCAAATTGCGTCACTCGCCAGAACCACTTTTTTAAGGAGTGTCCGGATACTTTTGGCCAGATAGTGTAGGATTATCATGAATCGAAAAATACTCAAGGGCTTTGGGGGGTGTCCGGTCTCCTAGGACACCCCCCTTGTGTGCGCCACTGCAGCCATGTATATTAAAGTAGATAACTACGCCATACCAAAAGTATTATAGGAAACATTTGAGAAATATTATCAAACATTTGTAATAAAAAAATACTCAAAAAAATCCAATTTCCTATTTTTTTTAGAAAAATAAACATTTGGAGTAGATGAATGTAATATTTTTCAAAAACTCTTCATCTGTGTCACATGAATTCTTTCTATAATTTACTTTTTTAGTATTCAAAACGTTTATTATGATTACAATTCCTATTAAAAAGTAATATTTCAAATTTATTTCTTAAAAAAACCTTGAATTTACGTAATTTTTCATTGATATCTTAAATATCTTGATTATTTATTTTTAAATTTTACTTTTGAAACTTAATTTGTAATATATCTTCAGAAAGAAACTAACTGTAGATTTCATTTGTCAGATCAATTACTTTTTCATGAATAATTTTTTTTAGTTTTACATTTCAGTATTACTAGGCACATATTTTTTTCTAGACAAACATATTTATTCTAAATCATATTGAAAAATTAAAATATGCGCATGAAAAAAAGTGAAAAAAAATTCAGGAGTTCTAAAACTTTTTTTTAAGAAAATATTTTTCTACAATGCATAATAATGTAAAGATGTACATTAAACATTTTAAATCTACATTTTATAAAAATCAAACAAGTATTAAGATTTTGAGTCATCTGTACCCATTAAAAAAGAAAAACAAGATTTTAGTATAATTATCTTACTCTGATATGTTTTCTTTTACTTTATAAACATTTTTAAATAAAAAAAATACATTATAAGGTTGCTAATTTAATAATGGATAATTTAATGTAATAATAATTTTAATTATTGAAATATTTTTAAGTGATTCATAAAATAATTAGAAAAACACTTGATTTAAAATCGAGAATGAAGTTTCTAAAAATATTTCTCAATATTATTCAATGTAAATACAAAATCTAAGATCATCTGCTGTTGTAAAAATAATTGAAATAAAAAATGCAATGATGTTTAGAAAAAAATACCTGAAAAAATATTTTCGCTTGTTTCTATTTATAGATAAATAAACAGGATTTTTTTTTCTTTTCACGAAATGATGTTTACACTGATTGCCTCTTAGAGTTATTTATTATTTACACCAAACTAGATATATTTTTTAAGTTACTGGAAAAGAAGATACATTTGTTTTGAAACAAATAATTGTTTTTTTTTAATTCAATAATGGAAAAGTAACAAAACAAAAAAAAAACAATCATTAGACTTAAATTTTTTTCTTTCTTTTATTCAGTTTTGGCTTGACTGGAAAAACTATCTGATAAGAGAAAAACGCAATACAGTTTCATGCACGGTGTTTCATTTTAAAGGAAGATATAGTCTGTACATGATGTGCATGCAATGTTTTTTAAATACATGTTTAATCTATTTTTCATGTAAAATGACAATGCTTTTTGAAAATTAAATACTAATTTTAAAAAAAAATCTAATCATATACTTTACGTAATTAATTTGTTTTCAGATAAATATATATACGTTCACGATATCAATTGTAAATTTTTCAACTACTAATCAAATTTACTTAAACAACTTATTTTAATGACCTGAAAAATTATATTAAAAAAAGTATTGCTACAATGCTTTTCTGGTGAATAAATTTCTTTATTTTCTTAGAATTACGAAGAAACAGCTGAGAAAATTCTCTGTCAAATGCCTTAAGTAAAATTTAATTTTCATATGATCCGATTTTAATGCAATATTTTACTTCAATATGTATTATAATTCCATTTTCTTATTTCTATGCATTAGATTTATCCTGTGGGGGTGGTAATATGTTACAGTCATCTGAATCCCTAAGGATATCATCCAAAACTAAGGGTCCATGCTTTGTCTTGATCCTCAAGTTTCAATATTAAATAAGCAGGATAAAATTTCTTAACAAAGTCACTCATATTTCTTTGTTGAAATTTTTACCGTGTATTCACTAAAAATAAAACAAAGGGCACATAAAGAAATAACAAGGCTTCTTGAACCTGTGGTTCAGAAATTAAAACAAGAGCACATTAACGTTTAGAATGGTGGTAAAACTGAGTTTTCCTCACATAGAAGACAAATACTGAATATGTAAACTATGGTAAAATACGTTTAACACGAAAACGCTCAAGGAGAAATTTTGGTTAACACGAAATAATACAACGAACCCGACAAACTGCTATGCATTTTCATCTATTTTTTCTCTTACCACGAAATGAAAATCGCTTAACACGGAAGGATTTTCCTTCCGGGAAGGAACAAAATACGGAAAACACCAGCCAAATTGGACTGTCCTATTGTTTTATCGGAAGAATTCGTAACAGTATATGATAACGTGTGAAATGTATCAATAATGGCAGACAAAGACATTTGGAGTTTGTTCAAAGCTAAAAAATATTATTGATACTGATTCCGATGACGAAAATGAAATTAGTAATGCAGCTCCTGTTCCCACATCATCCGAAATAGGGAACAAGATTAAAAGAATGCGCAGATTTCCAATAAGGAAATGGATAACAAAATGGATGACTTCGAACAATTTTTTGATATTTAGATGCTAAAAAAGTCAATGAAAAGAAAAATATCAAATTGATTTCCAAAAACAGAATAAATGTTTTGCTTTTCAAAAAACTCAAAAATTTTGTTTTTAATTTCAAAAAATTCTTTTAAATGTTTTTATTTCATTAATTTGTATTAAATGCATCCATACTTACATATCTATTAAAATAAAATGTACGCATTAAATTTTTTTTTTCATAATGGGGCTGCGTATTGGTATGCCCATTAAATATAATTTTATTTATTTATTTACTTTTTGTAATATCCTTTAACATGAAATTCTTTTAACACGAAAATTATTTCAGTCCCCTTAGTTTCGTGTTAAACGACTTTCACTTTAGTTGGAACACAATATATTCTGACAATAGGTTTTTTTTTTTTTTTTTTGCCGCCCATCCGGTATAGTGGTCAGTGAAGCTGATTGCGGTGCCGTAGGGACTGGGTTCGAATCCCGGAGAAGGCATGGATGTTTGTGTTGTAATCCTTTCTTCTGTCTGTGTTGTATGCCCCGTGTTATACATTGCGTGGTGCACGGGGTTTTATAAATGTTTTTAAAAAATAGGTTTGTTTATACTTATAACTTTTTATTCAGTATAATATAATTGAATGTGTTTTTTCATGATCATCTGATAGCAATGACAAACCTACATCACTCACTCTCCCCACATTTATTATTCGACTTTTCCACTAATATATTAGTCTAATACAAAATGAATTTGAAACTAAGACATCCACTTGAATTTCATAACCTAGATTATACACCATATTTTTTTAAAAAAATCATCAAAATAGATAAGAAACTTTATCCATAATAGTTTCTGTCTTACTTGAATGACAGTGCGGAAGTGACAGTGAAATATATTAAAAAGGTGAATACAAATATTAAGTGAAATAAAAGCACTTTTGCTTACATTTCTAGGAAAGATAAGTTCAACAATAACCTGCCAGAGGAACTTCAGAATATATACATCCTTTTTCTATTGAATATTCTTTTTTTAAATTTGAAAATCATTTAATTTCCTATTTTTCCTTCTCTAAGAAATTTCTTTGAAATTTTAACAAACAATGGTTTAAAGGTATCCGACTACTTGCGACAACTTTTTTTTTTTAAAAAAAAAAGGAGATTTGGGGATTATTTGTTGTTTTTTAGACTTGTTTTGTACATTTTAAGAAAAATATGCTAAAATTAAGAAGAGAAAAAGAAATTACTAAAATGGGGAAAATTGGTAAAAATTCACAAAAAATAACATAAACGGAGCCCATTTTGTACCAAAGGTTTATGAACAAATTTTCACTTTTTCCATTCTGATGTGTTACTATGATACTCATTTTTGAAAGGACCTTCAGGATACGAGATATTTTAAATTTTACAAAAACTACAGCACTTTATCTTAGTTATTATATGAAATTGCTTAAAGAAACAGTGATTGTCTTAACGTAAGGGACCGTTAATTTTGTAATAAAACAGTGATTGATAAATATGAAGGTTGAAACACTTCTACTATTATACAGAACATACACAAAGATTTTCAGTTAATTATCTTCAAAACAATTTTAACAATCGAAGTCCCCGTTTGAGTATTTAAAAAAACACATTTCGAGCAAAACGCGTTTTAAAGTAGGACATATCTTGTTTTAAGTAATGGGCATCTGCTTTTACTAAAAGACTTGTAGTCTTTGTTCTAGTGAACGGAAAATAATACATTTAATATTTTTATAAAGCTAATAAGATGGACTATAAAATAAAATTTAAAAAATGTTAATTTTAGGCAAAATTCACAATTTTAGGGTAGTCGGATACCATAATATTGAGTTATTAATCTTATTGATACGGAACATAAAATAAGTCTATATGTAGTCAAGGTATAGACAGAAGCAATATCTACGATTATTATTTTTAATATTAATGAGATAAAAAATAAAAGATGTCAAAACTAACGTAATTTAATGATTGTATTCCTAATCAGATTAATATATTTTCATTTGAAAAAGTGAAATCCGTCAAATGCAATATTTCTGAAGCACTTCTTTCAAGATTTAAGAATTGTTCACAATTTTACATAATTAATGTATGTATAAATGATACCATTTTTCTTACGTAATGCAATTTTTCATTCTATAAGAATTAGACGTTCTTGTTCCGATTGATGTAATGCAGTATTAAAAAAACATTTGGAAATTAATTTATAATAAGCCTTGCATAAAGAGACAGAATTAAATCAACACTAAATATTGCCACTTCAAGTTAATATATTTATATATAATGAAGTAATCCTGTAAAAAGCAGTTTTCCATGTGAGCCAGGTTTTCTTAATAAGAAACAAAAAAATAATTCAAAAAATAAATTTTATGCAAAGAACGAAAAAATATTAAACGCCTTACTTCTCTCTTTTTATTCTTTTATTTCCTTTATAAAAATTTGACTTTGTTTTCATTTTCCAATATTTTATCAGCTGTATTTGATTATCATATTTGAGAAAAGTCTCGTTATGTATAATGGTATATTGATGAGCATGAATTCTAAATTTTTCCGGAATGATGTGGTGAGAAAATAAAATAATTTTTTTCTTCTGTACAGCAAGAAAGAAATTCAGTGGACTCCGCGCATACATACACGCATCGTTTTAAAATAAACATAAATGATTGAAAAATGCCATTAGTGAAATGCAAAAAGACTCTTAGGAGAAAAATGAATCAATAAAGAGTGAGTTTACCTATGAGTGTAATGGAGAGTAGCATACAATTCAGAATGTTGCTAGAGTTAGTTTAACTCACGTGAATGAACAATCATAATTTGCTTTGGTTATGTCAATCTCATCAACAAATGCAATATGTATAAAAATTTCGGCCTTATAATACCAAAAAAAGCAGAAGCTAGTTTTTTGCATGTTAACTGTTTTTTTTTTTAAAATTTTCCACAAAAATGTATTTTATTTATTTTAATAACTACATAGAAAAAAAATAGAAAAAAGATTTAACCGGTTTTTGATATGTGTCTGGTCTCGACTGATTCCCTTTTTATTAGCATCATACTTTATACGGGTCTTCAAACCGTAGGCCACAAATAGTCCGCTAAAGGCATTTTAGTGGCCCGTATTTCGGTTTGAAGCTATTAAAAACGTGCATTGTCTGCTTTTTTGCTTAAAAAGAGTAATTTATTTTTTCCTATTCTTGATATTTAAAACATTTCACTCATATGTTTGATATCCATTTCAGATAAAGTTTTATGAAAATGACGCATTTTTTAAGCATTTTCATAGTATTTTAAATAATTTTAAATATGAAAAATCTGACTATGCATAAAATCTCACAAATTTTTGAAAAAAAGGTGGATTCTTATCTTTAATAAGTATATGAAGTATTTTAATTCAACTTCTATTGAACTTTTATGAAATTGGTACATAAACCCATATATATATACACACAAATCTGTAAACACCATCTCTCCCATCTCATCCACATTGTTTTGCACTTCATGCAATTTTCTTTTCTTTGCATGACAAAATAGTGTACTGTAATTCTTGATGATAATAATAAACTTTTTTCATACAGCACGATATCTAAGAACTATTATTGAAAAAATTGCTGAAGATGCTTTAAAAAGTAATTGCATTTTTCGAGAAAGTGAGCAATAAATACATTCTGATGACCAAAAAGGATTGTAAAGTTGTTTTCCCTGTAAGATAGTTATGTTCTTGCCTGCGCACCTAAATGTGTGAGAGGATTGGAAGGTAGACTAGCCATATTTCAACAAAACAATCTAATTTATTCACAATATTAATCACAACTCAGATTCAATCGATCAAGTCTAAGAGATGCACCCAATTAATAACTATGCAGACAATTAACGAGGTAAGCGAGAGATGAGAAAACTTTAAAATTAAACACAATTACTTCAGGCGATAACTCTGACTTCTTAGCTATTTAATGTGGATTCAATCCCCAGTGACAATTCGTCACCTTAAGTAATAAAATTATCAAATATTAAATATCTACGATTCCCATTCAAGTTGATTAATCTCTGCTCCGATAGTAGTCAATCCTATCTCTCTCTCTCTAACCTGAAAACCTACACTATATATAGTAGTCATAATTAAGATAATCACTTCTTCTTCTTCGAAGAGGAGTTTTATAATGAAATAAGTTTTATTCCCCAAAAGGACTATTAGTAGAAGCAGCGTGGATAGAACCAAGATGTTAGACCATTTTCTAATAACATTTTACATGTTTTAAGTAATTATGTTTATGCAGATATTTATTTAAGGGGAATTTAGAACTTCGACTTAATAAAAATAGTATCAGATTCGGAGGGAATTTAAATCTCGAGACATTGCACGAATAATTAGATATTAGCTAACGGATATCGCATGTATAATCCCAACTAACATGGCAAGTACAAAAAAAAATACTAACAAAATATTTTACATTTTCGATTTTAGGATAGAGAGTATTGCTCAATTTTTAACAATACGTAATGTTTTTCGAGTAGTGAATTCGAAAAATTCCCATTTTATAAGAGATTGATTAAAGAAAAATACGTTTCAAAAATATAAGTTTTTAAGTTCTCTTATCATACGTTTAAATACCTTTAATTAGATTGTTTTAAATAATATTTGTCTCACATATCTTCACAGTCTGGATCATTAAATATAAGGACCACGAATGATCGAACATTCAAAAGCTTACAATTATTCAAATCAATCAAATGTAAAATATGTATAATGAAAGTTTTTTGATTTTTAACTTTTGAAAGATAAAAATTTCGAGCGAAATGCTTGTAAAATGTCTATTCTTTTACATTAAATCTATTTCAAAACGTTTAAGCCCACACTGAAATTGCAAATCAAGATGATTTTATTTGACTTACTGTGTGTATCAATGAATGAGCGAATTAAAAAAAGAAAGATACAAAAAATAATTACAGCAGTCTCCTTCAAAGTTTAAGTGTCTAACTCAAACTGTAAGAATGTAACTTTAACACATGACATTAAACTCTAAAATAAGCACAGACACAAATAGTCAATTGAGGGTTTATTGAAAAAAAAAGGTTAACTTAAGGCATAAGAGAAAAAGCACTTTAAAACTGTCATATTCAAAATAATATCAGAATTAATTTAACGGTTGATTTTACTCTCTGGAAAAGGCTAATTGACTCCGAGCCTCAAAAAAAGCTAGCCAGACAATGTATCACAAAGAAAATCACTTTAATATTAGATAATTGGACCCCCTGAACCCTGGCAAATAATTACTTTCCAGCTGATTGAATCTACATTATAACAATTTGGCAGAGTAAATTTTTGCTAACCTTTATGCCTTCGTAAAAAGTAAATCACTTAATTTATCAAAACTTATTTCAAAATCAAGTTTTCTCTATTAGAATGTGGATATTAAATTTACATAACGAAAATAAATCTTTATTTTTGAAAGGAAATCTCACAAGAAAGCCTCTTTCAATGTTACTCATATTAACACATTCGTAAAAACTTTTAACATTGTTCATAAAAACAAGTAGAAGTGCTTATTAGAATAATGTACGTATAAGTCAATAAACAAAACAATTCAAAGTCAAACGATTTAAGTTTTTCAAATGCTATTATCAAAAAGAAGATAATAAATCTGCGCATCGTCTGTCTTAAAACCTAACATATAAAATTATTGTCGAGGCAGCTATTGCTTGTGCTAGCTGAGCAAAAAAATTAATAACTATTGGGTATAAAGGAAAGTTCTGTTGTTTTTAAACACGTGCATTTATATGCGTTGTTGATCCTAGCAAAAATTCAAATTTGACTGAAACAGGTATAAACATTTAGATTAGTATACTACAACATTAATATTTTTTTGAAGTGAAAACTTCTTTAGAGAGCGGCGTTGGGCACTTTTTGGTAGGGGAAAATCTTATTGGTTCGCGTCACCGACATGCTCTGACTGGCGCAAGCGCAGTGTGCTGTTCGCCTTAGATACTTTTTGAATGGGTGTAATCTCGTGCGTTCGAGCCACCGACATGCTTTTTGCAGTATATCTTTAGCTATACAGCTGACGTATTGTGCTGTGTATATCTTATAAGTGAAATTGAATGGATTTTGTGAAAACTTCATTGCGTATATACTGTGCATTGTTGAAATAGTGTTTTTGTTTGGTGATTGTTTTATTATATGAATCGTTTAATTGAAGAATCATTGTGCAGTTGAGTCACACTTCATTACTTCACATATGGACATGCATACTAAATTCACTAGAAGCATTGGTGTTAATGTTTCTGATATAGGCAAAATATGCGTTGCTCTTTACGATTCCGAAAATGGGCAATGTATATTGATGGTTGCCGTTTATATTTCGTCTGGAAAATCTATGAGACAGATACAACAATTTTTATTAGAAAATTTGATGATTTATACAAAAGAAGGTTCTGAAATACTCGAAAAAAGATTTGGCGAAAAATATGATCATGTACCGATGATTTTAAGTTGAGACTTCAATATTAACCTTGCCGATGATAAATATCTGCACCTATATAATTGATTTTCTAAATGAAACATTTAATTTAAATATGTCCATTGATCGAAAACTCAGAACTACAAAACATAAACGACGATCGATGCGGTTTTTACGCGATACTTAGATACATTTGAATCAAACATTTTTCTGACTTACTTTAGTTACCATAAGCCTATTGTATTTTTTTAGAACAAAATGAAATAATTGAAAGTACAAAAAGTCTAAGTATTGTTGAAATGAATGATGACAATGATGCAAACAATTAAAATAATGTTAAAAATCAAGTACATTGAAATTTAAGTAAATACAAATACTATCCATAAATAATATGATTGTATATTAATTCTTATTTCAATTAAATTGTATTTATATTTTGTCATGATCTTGTACAGCCCGTAATATATTTGAATAATAAAAAACCATATAAACATGCATATAATTGTTGCTCGGAGTGTCAATAGATGTGATAATTTTAATTCAAACATTATGAAATTTCAAATTTTAATACTAAAAGCTCTATCTGCAGTCTCAATACTGCCAATTTTTTTAAAATTTTAGCCATTTTTTTAAAACTTTTAAAACTGTCAAGATGAGTGGGAAAAGAGTGTACTTAAAAAATTGAACGTTGTTTGAGTTTCAAAACGAGAATAACGCGATGGAGTCAGAAAGAAACTTGTGTGACGTGTTTGGAGAGGAAGCATTTACAGCACGGACACGCCAAAGATGGTTGTGTGAAACTTCAGTTGTTTGATTTTTCTTTGAAAGATAAACTCAGATCAAGACGGCCATAAGATGTCAACTACAAAGTGCTACGCAGTAGATCAGGACAAATTCCTCGTTAACTTACACGGAATTGTGCCTCATGCTTAGAATTCATCAGACTATTGCTTTGAATTCCATTAAAATGTTTGATTTCATGTCCAAACTCTCTGTTTGTATGCAACATGAATTAAGCAAAATAAATTTAATCTTCAAAATTTCGATATGTTCTTTAAATCCTGCTCGTCACAGAAGGGAACCATTTTTTAGCACTTGATGACTGTAGAGGAAAGGAGATAGTGCATAAAACCGTGGTTAGAACCGTGTTGTTTACTAAAGGGAGACAACTACATCCCCATCCACAGCTTGCGTGCGTCAGATAAAGGTTATTTTTTGAATTGTTGGTGGGACAGCATGAGTACAGTGCCCTATAAGTTGCTGAGAGAAAATGAAACGGTCGTTAATTGATATTTTGAGTGAAGAAATTCAACATAAAGACCCATCTTTGACCAACGGAAAGGCCATGATTATTCATCACGGCAACACTAGACTACACGTAGCAAGAAACATCGCAAACAAAATTGCAGAAATTTTACCTCAACTAAAATGTAAAAAAATAATTTTGTTCTTTCTTTAGGAAAAAACTACAGAACTTTCCCTGACACCCAATAAATTGAATTATAGAAAGAGCTAACTGAATGGTAAAAATAGCGGTATGAAGATTCACATTTGCACTGTACAGCAAAGAACAAGTCAAACATAATTGGTGGCTAGGTTACAATGTGCGACAAACCCTTCCTCGTTAAAAGCGCACCAAGCAATCAACAAAAAACATCACAACATAAATTAGGAAAGATATAAAGTCTTCATTTCTTTGAGCGATGCCAAACTGTTCATAAATTTCTGGTACTCAAGAATTATATACTGTCGACCAATGTTGCTTATTCAAAAGACGTCGTTAAAGCTACCATCGTTATAATTGTTATAGACATGCATATAAGCGGATTTACGCTATTGGCAGCATATCGCGGCATTTTGCGATGTTTTTTGAATTGAAATATTATTGACGGTATAATGTGTTAGTATTAAATTTCAATTATCAAATTAGGGCTTTTCTTTTCATTATAATTGAATAATTTCATTTGTTTTGGTTTGTTACTTATCATTACCTGGATATTTACTTCAAAGAGGAAGATAATCATTTCAGACCATAACAAAATTTCCTAATTAAATGTGTGTTTTTTTAATCTTGTTGAAAAAATAAATCATATTTTAAGAAATAATTTAGAGAGTCAAATTTTGTGAAATCTTTAGGCTAAATTGAATATAATACACATATTGTGAAATTACAACGCTTGCAGAACTTGAAGCGCGCGCGATACAAAAAGAGAATTTATTTTTTAAATCTTACTAAATGACTAAATGATTAACGCGTTGAGGTCCAGCCGATTTTCATGTTAAGCCTAACTCCATTTAAAATTTCATATAAAATCATTACTGTAATAAAAAACGCCGAAATTTATCGTTTATAATCATTCCAAATTCCATAAGTTCCAAATTAAGATCACACTAGTGGGATGAAGGCCTTAGAACAAGGAAAACGCAATCTTACATGCCATACCGCGCTCCTTGAAGTGATCACATATATATGATCACGGTCTTGAACGGGTTAAAACATTCTAGTTCCAAAAAATTAAATTTGGAAAATATGTATAAGAATGAGACATCATAAAAATATTCTACGATTCAGTAGATAATCTTATAAAAAACTATTTAATGAATGTAATTGCACATAAGATTTTATATTAGAATTGATCACTGATATAATTTACCTTTTATTTTATATTTTTTAAATTTTCAGTTGCATAATATACCTCACATTCTTAAGTTCTTAGTTTATGCATAAATTCATCATTTTCATGATTTATCAACTATTTCATTAAAATTAATTTGTATTAATTCCATCCAAATTTCTGACTTTTTTCGAGCTTAAAACAAAAAAAAAACAGTATAGATTTGAACAGCAAATTGATTCATTAAAAATAAGATAAAAAATTTATCATTAAACATCCATTTTCTTAGTTAATGAGCTATATGGATTAAAGTAGTTATAATAAACTGAATAGTAAAATTATTATTTCTTCTGACATAGCAACAAATTAACTAGTTTACAAGCTAAATATCTCCATCAGTAAATATCCATCAACTTAGCTAATGAACAAAAGTTTCATTCAGTTGTAAGTTTTGAAGGGCATTAAAAAAAAAGATAATTCATAAACTCTCAACTATTGAGAGAAAATTATTTTTAATGCAATTCTTCGCCCACGCACTTCATTCCGGTCGATTTTCCAGCGAATCTCAATTTAAATAAATTGCTCTTTTGCAAGTGTTCTAACGATTTTTCTGTCAGTCCACTGCAATTTCAAATGACAAATGACCGATGCCGCTGATGAAAGAAAAGACAAATGTTTTAATCATAACTTGACGCTCTAGATGTGAATGGTAAAAAAAAAAAATTTTAAAAAACTAGAGCTGAATAAACGCTGCTGGTGACATTTTAAGAATGCTTTATTTACTGAAAGAATCTGGTATGTTACACAATTTGATGCCTTAATGCATGTAAAAATGAGAAAAAACAATCATCGAGGACACTTAATTTTAAAGAAGCTGTAAATAGATCACGATGCAAATGTAATAATGCGCAAGGCTGAAACAATTCATGTAAAAGGTGACTGAAGAGTAAAATGGGGCATCATTTAACCTACAAAAAAAGAAAAAAATATTTTTAATTTTAAGAAATAGTTCATAGTTTTCAGATTTTAAAAATATGTAACTTTTTTATACCAATTGTTGAAATAATCGCAAAATGTGTAAAGTCAGTTGAAAGATATGCAAATTATGACTTTTTAAAGTGAGAGGTCATATGTGTGATTTCCACAAACCATTTTTTCATTTGATAACAGAAAAACTAAGCTTCTTTTTATGCACGTTTACTGTGGGTTTTTTTTTACAAAACTGTGTGACAAAACTCCTGACTTTAAATTTAAGCTAGCCGCAATGTTTCCAATCACTTGTTTGTATTCTTGTGTTTTGTGTTGTATAACTACTTCTTGTGTTTGTTTTCGTAAGAAATATTTCTTTGTGATAATAGTTAGTTGATATTTGTAAAATGTTGAAACTGTTTAACCTTCTTAAAAACTTGTTATTTTGCCGCAAACCAAAAAGCTTGACAAAAGATCAAACTAATGTGAAACACATTTTTTTCAGCTAAACGTATTTTAATTAAAATATTATGGGATGCAAGAAATAATAAAAAAGTTCATTGGAAAGGAAAGTAGATAACCGAATTCGGGGGAGCAAGATGTGTATCAAACAATAGTAAGAAATGTATTTTATCAAGTGTAGAACGCATAAAAACATTGGGGTTTTTTTTCAACTTTTTCTTGAAAATATAATTTTTTTTTTTACATTTAGATACATGTTTAAAGAAGACTCTTGCACTATACGGTTTCAAATTTGTTACATTTCTATGCAAGATTGCCTTGCTTATATTGAACCAAAAATATCTTTTTTTTTCTGCACAGAATTTGATTTTTTTTCTTAAAAAAAATAGCTTTACATGTGGAAAAAGTAGGAATTTTCAACATTACAACGTTCTAAAATTTTTTAAAAGAAGTATGCTCGATTTCTTTAAAAAATTAGTTAACTTTGCTTTATGCATTCATTTATATATGCGTATTAACTAGTTTTACGTATTTTAGGAAAAATCTTTTTAAAAAATATTGTTCCTGTATGAAAGCATAAAAAGTGAGATCACAAAAATTATGTCCATGGACAACTAAAAAGAAAAGAAAATTTGAACTAAAAATCATTGCCGGAAATTCTTGAGAATAATTAAATATCATTATTTGACTAACAAAAAATATCTAAGATCCATTAAAAATATTAAAAGATAAATTAGACAAATAAAGAATTATTACACAAATAAAAAAAAAACAAGGGATCTTAATTTTGAAATCTTTACCTTTTTTTTCATATTCGGGTACGCTTAATTAAGTATTGTGAAGTTATGTCTAAAGTATACTCTTTAAATATATATATATACATGATTTGAAAAAATTTCTAAGAAAATATATTTCTACATTTCTATTTAATATAAGCATTAACGAAATATACATCTCTACAAACATATTTCGTAAGGAATTATTTTTTAATCTATTTCAACGAAGACGGTAATCATATAATTTCTGGGGATTTGTTTTTTGAATATGTGTTAAATATTGTATTTTACCTTTATAAAAACCTGAATAAGGGGATTTAAAACCCTTGTATCAAATTGAATACATTTTTTTATGAAATAAAAAATATGAAAATATGTTTCCTTTTCACCTTAATTATGAGGTACACTTTCAAGTTCATCATACAAATCGATAGTTTAGGAACACAAAAAATAACATTGAACCTTTTTATATGATGTATCTTCAGATTTTAATGAACAGTCGAATATTTCCTGTGTCACATAGATCTGTTGACATAAATATGGCTTTCGAGAGACAGGTCAAAGAATGCCAAATGCGTGAAGTTTATGTTTTATTCATGAGACAGACGTTACAGGCATTCAAATGTATATGAGAGGAATTCTACATTCCGTTTCATATTTATTAGAACTTTCGATATTTTTTGAAAACTGAGTTAAAAATTCTTGGAAACGGAAGAGTATGCAAAACACGATATATCTCTTCTGAAAACCTACAACTGACAAAAAAGTTCGGTGAATAGTCCTGTAACATTAGCGTAGATGAAATATTAGGGAAAGTTACCTTACTGTTCTTCGAAATAGTTACCTCCCATAAGTATCCACAGCTGAGATCTGATATACATATCTTGGAAACTTTGCAAGAATCCTGTATCTTGGAAACTTTGTTCTTTTAGGATTGAGTTCAAAAGCCTCGACACGTTTTGCTGGATTTAAGGAATATTGTAAAAATCGATAACACGTTTTTCTCATCCCTAAATTAAGGGTAACTATTTGTCGTACTAATTCACGGTTAGTCTGCAGTTCATGAGTTATCATGCACACAGTTAACTGACAATCCTCAATGATTAATTTCCTCCTTTTTTCAATATTTTCGTCAATGACGGAGGTCGCTAGTCTCCCGCTATAGGGGTTGGCAGAAACACTTCCCTTCTTTTCGAAAACGGGTGAACTACTCGTACACAAACTTCATGGACAGTGATTGGCCTTCATTAACATGCACCAGCATTGAATAAGAAGTTTATTTTGGTGTTTTGCCAAGCTTAAAACAAATTTTTAAATTGATCTTTTGTTCGTTCATTTTCCTGTTCTCAGTTAAGAACCAACGTACGAAACAAGCACTTTGAAAAGCAAGTCTTACACGGAACACAAATGAGTCTAAATTGAAAAACAAGGGGACCAGTGTTGCCAGATCGACCGTTCTGGCTTCATTCACTAAACCTTTTTATCAGAGGTTGTATATTAATACTTTAAAAAATATATATGGGGTGTTCATCCTTACTGCCAACAAAGGGGGCACTAATTGCAGCCTATCGATTATCGAAAGCATGTGGAGTTTGCCCATCGGTTCATGCAAAAAAGTATCAGGGACCCCAGTTTTCACGCTTTTGTTCTTTTTACAGAGGAAGTGTCATTCAATCGTAAAAGAGTGTTTAATGCAAACAATTCACATGTGTAGGTCCACGACAATCAACATGATACAAGAAGTCACGCTGTGCAACATCGTTTTGCAGTAAATGCGTGGGTTGGAATCATCGGTGACTTTTGGGATCTTACTTGCAACCACTTTGAGTGGACGGCAGGAAATACATAATCCTTCTCTTGACAGTGTTACCAACTTTGCTGGGTTCTGTTTTTGCGCATATCCGCAAGATATGTGGTTTTAAAATGACGGGGCTTCAGACCATAGCACAACTGTTGAGCGTGTGATTAACTAATTTCATCAATCGTTAGCTAACTCGTACACTGAAGGTAGAATACGGTCATATGCAATTATATCTGGGAATATGGCCGCTTTCGGCCCTCAATCGGCCCTATATATGGCGGTGAAATAGATATTGAACGAAGTTCTCGTTATCATGCTGATAAGCTTGTTCCTGATTGGTCGAGCCAATGATTTGGTTAATGTCCATGCATGTTGGAAAAAGTTTGAGAAGAAGGAGAGCTGAAAAGCTGCTCTCTCATTGGTGCATGGTACATGAGGACTGTTACTCTCATTGGCTGCCCGAGGGGACTTAAGAATGAAATATATAGAAAGGGGTGCCTAAATGAAAAAAAATATTTTAAGATATGTAAAAAATAGTGATTACATGTACAATAAAAAATTGTACAATAATTTAACATTTAAGGGGGATTACAAGAGTCAAGAAGTATTCTTCTTAGTCTTATAGAGCTAATATTAGGGGTGTAATTAGGAAGATTAAGTATATTTACGTTATTAGTGTACTGGAGAGAATAAAATAAATGTTTTAGCAATATATTGAATATGAGATTAAAACTTTTAATTTTTAATTCTTTGTGGATGTCGAACGTTTCTCATATAGCGAATAGCTTTGTCAATCGCACTGATAGTAGCTGGAGTGATCGTTTGAGCTTTATACTGGTTGGATATACACAGCGCCCTCTACATAC
This sequence comes from Trichonephila clavata, assembly GCA_019973975.1. NCBI lineage: Eukaryota > Metazoa > Arthropoda > Arachnida > Araneae > Nephilidae > Trichonephila > Trichonephila clavata. The sequence goes on from BMAO01023566.1 coordinate 39,029, forward strand.
GCATGCGTACATTTGGAGACAAACTTTCCTGTGCGAAAACGGTTTCCTAACGTATTCCTTAGCTCTCCACGAAATTTGAACGAAAATTTTTGAATCACCCTGAAAAACAAAACAATCAAAATAAATCAATATAGCTCGTAACTACAATTTTAGGTATTCCTACTTATCAGTCAATTTTATAAAATTTTATTTAATTTGCTAAAGAATGGTATAGATCGATATGTAATTTACTTAATTGTGGATCTAACCAAATTTATGTATAAGTTCCGCATTATTCCGAACAAATACAAATAAAAATGTCTCAAGGTAAAACAGTATACGGGAACTGAAGTGTAAAAAATATGATTTGTACGTGAAATGTTAATATGTCATATAGCTAATTATTCGAATAACGAAAATTGCTGCAGAAAATAGGTTCAACGAGAAATTTATAGTTAGCTACAAAAGAGATCTAGTTCAAAATCAAAACTGTCTCATATACTGTCTATGATAAAAAATTGTATCTTTCTATTGGTGAAAAATATCTTCTGCAGAAGTTGCGTGTACTTCTGATAAAAATATTTGGAGTCAAAATGTTACACTTGTTTTTATTAATCGTGATTTGAAAGACAAAGTCAAAATTAATGAAAGACTAACATCAATCCATAAGCAAGCATCGATCAAAGAAAAAAACTGTACCAAATAGGTTACAGAAGTATGGAGTAAAAAAATGTACTTTTAGATGAGTTTATTTCGAAGGGCTACGTTGCATAAACTGTTACCTAAAATTGCAAGCAATTAGCTAAATGTAAAACATAACGAAACATCCGCAATAAAAACTTTGCATTCCCCTTGAGCCTTAAAAATCAATAGATAACAAAATACATGTACATATATTGACAAACCCAGCGTTTTTACCAGAGAGATTTAAATTCATTTTTCTCTCTGTGTAATCTTCCAAACGCCAAATTCAATTTTAATTATTTGTTCAGACTCAAAACTCCAATATAAAAGACTTTCGTGTCATCGGAAGCAAAATTTTATCATGAAGTTTCAATGACTGATTTCTAACATTATGATGTTTACATTTGTTGTATTTGCACTGAGCTGCGAAAATGAAAGTATCTTTGAGATATTTTAGTTTTTATTAGATTGAAAATATTGCTGTAAGTAAAATTTAATTTTATAATACGAAAAATATTAATTTAAGCTTAACAATCCCTCCCCAGGTGTGCACATGCCCGTATGCAAATCATTCCTTATTATTTTTTTTTCACTGACAGCTTGGCTCTTTTTTTCCCAACAGTCTACCGGCCGTAATCCAGTAGCTTGCTATGGAGGATTGCCCAGTGCATCTCCCACTATGCCAGTGCTTCTCAAACTTTCAAAATTTGTGACGCCATTTTCAAATATAAATTTAATCGCGCCCCATTCCATACAATAACAATGCATTGAATACAAAAATAATGTGCTTTAATGTGCTAAAGCTGCGATACGGCTTTAATTATTAACCATATAAATCATTAAGAAAAGAATAAAATTTTGTATATAATTTTATAAATGACAAACCCATGGGGTCACTTATAAATATTAAACGTGTTCTTAACTTAATATTGATGAATTAATGGTAAAATACACATTGTGCAGTACTAATACACTTATAAGTATATTACATCAGTGTAAATATGTATCTTGTTTTGTATTATGCCAGAATGTATTTTCTTTTGCTTCATTTAAGTAAATTTAAAAAAATTTTAAATACTTTATTTTTGACTTTTCGATATGCTCTGGCATCTCTTGTAGGATTATCCCACCCCACTAAGGGGTGCGTTCCACAGTTTGAGAAACGCTGCACTATGCAAATCAATGGGAAACCCATTATTTAATTTTATGGATGTAACAAATGTAAATTTTAAAATATCTTTTACTAAACATTTAAGCCTTATTTGAAAAATTAACACCAACTAAATATACTTAAGCCCTTTAAAAAATGCAGGGGAATATTTTTTTCTAATGGGGCTGCGCATTGGTATTTTAAACCTTTGCAGACCTAGTACCTTCCCCAAGGAGCTGGTATCACTTCTTAGCGCTGCACCATATAGGCGATACCGATTACAGCAAGCAATTTTGGCGCCCAGTTTCCTCCACAGAGGGAGGCACCTGAGCTCTTGACGATGCGAAACCTGTACTAGGATTTAATTTTGCCAAGAACATCCAAGCCAAACAGACACTCTAGGTATTTTTTGCATGCCGTATAATCATACGAAATGGCCGCTGTCTATTTTCTGCATCATGAAAATCCACCGACTTGGGCCAGGGTCGAACCCACAACCTTGGGTGTAGAAGGTCAGCGACAAACCAACCACGCCACCCAGCCGGCTTGCAGGGGAAATAAAGTATTGATTTTTTTATTTTAATTCTTGTTATTTTCTTTAATTAATATATTTATTAGGAAAATGTGTTTTTTATATACATCCTATTATCTAAAAATACCATGTCCCGTTTTGTAGGAAAAATTAAGTAACGTTTATTTCATTATCATTTCTTTATGTAATAAATGCGTACTCATTTTCCTTTTTTTCCACCGGAAAAGTACTGTAAAAACAAGACGTGGATACGTTGGAATATACTGCAACATATCAAGGAGTGATACTGGTCATATGATCGTTTTCAAAGGAAGTTTTGTGCAATGAGTTCCGAAGGATTTATTAATATTTAAAAAAAAAACTAATTGTGAAGATAAGACAAAGAACGGCTGGCACACGTAGCATGTATTATTGATGTGTGACACATACACTAAAACATTGATCCCCTAATCCCATTCACCCAAAAAACATATAATTATTTTGATATTTTTTTTATTATGGTTTATTTTTATTGGGTTTAGTACAACTTTCCAGTGAAAAGAGGGTACTCGGGAGCTGAAAAACGTCATCTTAAGCCGCAGCGCACATCAACACCACGCATGCGCCAAATATCTTGATACCGGGGTTGTTTTAAGAGACATCTGAGCTGGAATGAGTTAAAATGTTACGCAATTAGTGAGTTAAAATGTTAAATCGCTTTATGCTCAATTTTTGGTGTGACTGCATTTTATTTTGAAGGCATGTTTTGAATACAATTAAGTTAAAAACATTAAATAAAATAAATATAAAATATAAACAATCAACGTCAAAATTATCAAATGTTGGCCGGTTCATCGATATTAAGAGGTTAGTGAGCACTGATTTAAAAAATTGTCCTACAAGAGTATTGTGACTGCGGTAGCCAAGTGGTCAAGGTATCGGATCATGGCTAGCGTGTGATGAGTTCGAGCCCAGTACCACTGAAGACCCGCCGTGTAGGGGCGCGATGCACGTTAAATCTGTCAAGAGCTCAAACGTCTTTTCGTTGGTGTGGTAGTTAAGAGAGAGAGGGGTGCCAGCTCAGGTGTCGTCCGCGTCACTTGACCATGGTTCAAAATTACGAGGTCCGTCGCCAAAAAGCCCTCGTGTTGCTAAAACAGTGCGACGTTAATATTCACTCACTCACCCACAAGAGTATTAAATTAATACTTAAGCAAAAAGTTATTGCAGATATAGACTTCTTTTATTTTATCCACTGACTGTAAATATATTTAGTTTAATTTCGTCTAAAAACTATAGAGATCTTCATACCATAATACAGTAGCGTAACGTAGACCCACGTAACCCTCGCATTATGGGGGGCCTAGAAATCTACGGGGTGAAAAGTCTGACTGATGCCAAGTGTGTATACCAGTACTTCTCAAAGTTTCAATACTGCGACCCAATATTCAATCATAATTTTCATCGCGCCCCCTTCCATATAATAACAATGTATGGAATTCAATAACTCTATACTTTGTCACTAAAGCTACAATATGATTTTAACCTCTTGAATGTCACCGGCGTATAAAAATGTCTCGCTCAGTCAAAGTGTTGATTGTCCCCGACGTATACTTACGTCTTTCCGAAGTACAACATTTTTTGTGCACTGCTGCTTATAAAATTATTCCTAAGATTTGGGAATGCTATAAAAAGACCTTGACAGTGTTTGCGAAGGATTTACTTATTTCACTTTCATATTCCTTTTCTTTCCCCCACCCCCAACACTAGATCACAAACGCGGAAAACGGTGGTATGGGGGAGTGAACCAAATATCTTTTAAACAGTAGTTAAGGGATTAATAATAAACCGTACAAATTATCCAGATAAGTGTAAGATTTGTATACAATTTTATATATGACAAGCCCATGGGATCAAAATATAATTATTAAGCTTGTTCTTAGTGTTACTAAATTAATTATCAAATACATTGTGCAGTACTGATACATTTATAAGTGTATTTGATCAGGGTAAATATGTATTTATTTATGTATCAATATAATTGTGCATTTTATACGTTAGAATATATTTTGTTTGTTTATTTTCACTAAAGTAATTTTTTTTAAATCATCTTTTGTTTTAAATTTTCAATATGCTCGTGCCCTCCTCGTGAAGTTATCACGCCCCCTAGGGGGTCGCACCCCACAGTTTGAGAAACGCTGGTGTATACCCTTTGTAGGATTTGGCTTGAAACACAATACCTAACTTTGCAGGGTGGTTTTCTTTGTTACACCACTGCCATAACATATATGCATAATACTCTCATTGAATGAGAAATTTTCTCAGTAAAAATAATTGTTATGAAGGCTTGAAGTACTAAAAAAAACGTATTATTAAATAACAAAACAAAAAATAACAATTGGTAATATTCTTCACTTCCTTATATTTTAGATCGCAAATTACCGAGTTTACTAGACTATATTTACGGCTTCTTAACATATGTTGTAATGTGAATCATCTGAGTTATTCAGTTACAGAGAAGAAAAACGTTTGGAAAGGAAAAAAGCCATTACGAAAGAAATAAAATAACCACTCAACTTTTATGTTCTGTTGTCATCTGGTGATTTCTTTAAAGTAAATAAGAAATATTCCTTCCTCAGAAGCAGACAGTAACAAAATTTATGAATATTACTTTTTCCGTTCAATTTCATATAATGCTCTTTAAAAAATAGAGAATCACGTTGTCGTCTCTATAAACAAAAAGGGAGATGACATTTCGTGCAATAAATTGGAGGATTTGTTCCAGTTGGAGAAAATAACAAATAAGGATACTTTAATGTTTCCGAGACTATTTTCCTTATCAAAAAGAAAATATATAATGCAGCAGTTTATGCTACACTCAGACACATTCTTGGGGCTGTGTTTTACTGAGATTCAGATATAAAAGTTAAATGTTTTATATAGAAAAAAATTAAATGCTATATGTTTTTAAGAAAAATTGTTATGCTGGTAAAAACGTTACTTATTTCTTATTTGTAATTTATAGAATTTTTGAAAGAATTTACGCAAACTTTGTTATATTTTGATATAGAGTTAGAAAAAATGTGACTTGATTAGGAAATATATTTCGCTTTAGATTATTTACTATTATTTTTTTGATTTTAATACCAAGCATTTTTATTAGCCATTGAAGCACAAGTCCTCTCGTGAGGTCGGAGGAAAGGGAAGAAAGATGACCCACCCCCAGGATGTTCTCCCTCTATATTGTGTGTGTGGGGAGGGGAATCGAGCTAAAAGAAGTCGCACTGTCACCTGTATGGTGCTCAAAGCTACGACCAACGACAGGCGTACAACTAGAAGTCAACCTTGTCTCAGATTCTGGTAACTTTCCTTTCTTCCCTTCGGGAAGAACATGACAACAAAAACAACAACAGCCATTTTTTTTGCCTATTATCCGTGAAATTGCTAACAAATTATTGCTGAGTCTTGATTTAATTGTTAAGTAATTATCTTCAGTTAGCCTTTTTTTGCTCTCTAGACTTTTTGAATAGCTGTCCCAGAAATATTGAATAAGTTTTTACTAATAACAAATTATTCATAAATTCTAATTCAGTTACAATTAATAAATTTGGAGCTACCCCTCGAGCAAGTTACAATCAACAAAGGACTGAGATAGAATCACTTAATGACTGTTCTGAAAGGGGATTCATTCCAGTCAACTTCAGACCCGGAGGTGACCAGATCAAACCACCCTGCCTCCAAGGTCACTATGGGTGACTCTCGACAGCCCTCGAGGTCAATGGTATAAAACGTTCCAAAGACATTCAAATCTATTGGGAATGCATGCCAATTGCAGTAATGACTAAAAAACAACCTTATGTATGAATCATTCAGAATGTCCATTAACACCAAAACAAACGACTTTCTTTTTTAGGAATGGGAATGCAGCGACCCCTTTTCCCGCTAGTCGCAACTAATAAAGAAGAGTTATAAGTTATATTGAAGTCGCACTATTGAGCTGCACGAGCACTATGGGTGATGGACCTCGAAATTTTGAACCATGGTCAAGTGACGAGGGAAGCATCTGAGGTGGCATCTTCCTCTCCTAACTTCCATTTCACATCAACGGGAGGACGCTAAAGCTTCGACAGATTTAATGCGTATCAGCCCTCTATACGGTGGGTCTTCAGAGGCACAGGGCTCGAACTCATAACACGCTAGCACCAATCCGTGATCTTGATCACAACAAAGGACAAGAACAAAAGCACTTAATGACTGTCCTGAAAAGGAATACAGTTTCATCCCAGTCATTTAACGTGTACACTTCGGATCCAAAAGTGGCCAATCCAAACCATTTTGCCTCTAAGGTAACTATGGGTCATCGTCCCCTTCGTCATCAAAACAGTTAAACGCCGAAACCTGAATAGGTTATCGGTCTCGAAGCTTCTACATCGCAAATTTTAAAAGCACAAATATTTTTGAGGCCTTCAGAAAAATGTATTTATTTTTAGACCAAATAACACATCTTTAAGATAAAATAAAGACTGATTTCATTTTTTCTGATTATAATTTTTTGCGCAGAAAACAATTAATATAGGGCGTAAAATACGGAATACAGCAGAATACGTTCCAGAAGGATCAAGTTATAGCTTAATTTTTAATACTGAATAATTTAAAACTCAATATTATTATTATTATTTTATAAACATACCATGCCACATGTATTTGTTTTATTATTTATATCACGCACAGGTAATAAGTAAAGTTACAAAAGACACATTATTGAAATAAAATAAAATTTACTTTAAAGAATTATACTTATTTTCAATTTCTTTTTAATTAAATATATTGAGTTGTAGCAGTTTTTCTTAAATTTAAGTTATAAAAGAAGGGAAAATATCCAATATTTGATTAATCGGTATAAGAATGTTTGACAGCAATTACACTATTTATGAGGCACATAATCTTTTTACAATTAGTCTTGGAAACATCTAAAAAGGAAATATTTTATGTGTAATTGCTTTGTTATATCGAAAATCTCCATATTCAATAATAAATCCTCCCCGAGTGAATTCCGTTTTTATTTTCGATATGTGGATCTAATTCCAAAGATTTTTTTTTCCAGTGATAATCTAGCTCATGTGTTTGAATTGATTTTACCATAATCTTTATATAAAAATATACGTGTCATAGTGTTTGTCCGCAATGGACTCCGAAACTACTCAACCGATACTGTGTGTCATTTCGTTCAACTTAAAACATAGGATGGTTTTTATTTCAATTAATCACGCCATAATTTTTTTATTGCCGGAAATGTGGAGAATCCGGAAAAAACGTTGCCAGATTTTGCGAATATTCCCGCGAAGCAAAAGTTTCCCCTTTTGTTTTGTCTATGTGGGCGCCAGAACGCTCGCTTCTAATTTATTGCTTAGATCAGTGCAATCACTATTTTTTTTTATTAGGAGAATAAAACTAGATTTCGAAGGGAGAGGTTGTATCAATGTCTTTCTCTATTTGAATAGAAAATATTGATTTTTTTCATGGAGCATTGGCCAAAAAGAAATTAATCATAGATTTAAATGTTGGAACAATTAATTGTTCTCGAAATTTGATGAACGATACGAGATCGTAAATATAACCATTGTTTTGAATTCTCTTTTTGAATTAACTGATATATTGGAATAGCGCTTTGAAGTGCGTGAAGCCTGCTAAAGGTAAGAAGATTTTATTCATTATAATAGGAAGCATCGAGAGAAAAAAAAAGTGCGAACAGCACTAAGATTGGCAGCGACACGGTTAATTAAAACCGTTGAGAATTTATTGAAAGAAGAACTGGCTGTGTGTGATTTTGACTCCCTTGAGGAAAATTTGAATTTAATAATAACTAGATCAGAAGAGTTAAGAAATATTGATGGCTTAATTTTAAGTGAAACCACACATTAGAACAATATGACACTGAATTAAGTACTTCATTTGATTACTGTGACAAAATAACTACAACAATTTTTCGCGCAAACAAGAAAATAAAACAAAAGTCGGATTATTTCCATTGTGTGTAGCGGTACAGATCAGAATTCAACTTCTGTAAATACAAATAACATTGTTAAACTTCCAAAGTTAATGATTCAAAAATTTTATGAAGATTGTACTCAGTTTAAAGCTTCTGGAATACGTTCCAAATTTCAATCCATGATAATAATTCACTTTCGAAAATAGAAAAATTTAATTATTTAAAAAGCTATGTATCTGGTTCAGCTGCTCAAGCAATAGAAGGTTTTGAGATTAATGAATTAAGCTATGATTCTGCTGTTGAGCTTCTTAAAAAAGATTTGGGGAAAAAGAAGTAATAATTAATAACCATATGAATACAAAATAAATCTGCTTCCAGTTTATAAATTGAATGACATTCCAAAGTTAAAAAAATTACATAGCGAAATTGAAGTAAATGTTAGGAGCTTATCCGCGTTAGACTTAGAATCCAAATCTTACAGCTCTATGTTAATTGCTGACGTTTTGAAAATTATTCCTACTGAATTTACTCTAGAATATAATCGAAGAAATGTTGACAAAAAATTGAGTCCAGATATAAATGATTTTTTGGAATTTTTCCAAACAGAAACCAAAAGTAGAGAGCGAACCTATTTGATGAAACTGGAGAATTCGACATATATATCTTTATGTATAAAATATACGTGTCACAGTGTTTGTCCGTAATGGACTCCGAAACTACTCAAACGATCATAATATAATTTTGCATATTATCGACACTATTGTTGATGAAAACAAAACCGCAAATTTTCGAACCGATTTTTTTAATTCTCTAGAAGTAACAGGAATGTCACCACACAATCTTCGGTTGAAGATTAGTTCCCTGGATATTCTTTTGCGTAACTTAAATCTACCTAGATTATGCAACGGAGCATGTTTCATCATCAAAAGAATTACCGGGAACTTCTTGAAGCAAACATTTTGACTGTAAAGTTTAAACGAAAATTCGGTTATTCTACTACGGAAACTGTTGCCACGTATTCCACCGATACCGTCAGGATCTCTAATACCATTCAAAAGGCTTCAATTCCCGATTCGTTTGGCTTTCGCGATGACCATAAATGAATCTGAAATCCGAACAATATTCATTTGATATTTGGACTTAGAAAATCAATGTTTCTCGAATGGGCAGCTAGATGTTACATGATGACGTGAGCAGAAAACGTTGAATCTATTTGAGTTAGCAAAATACGGGTTACCGAAAATACTGTGCACCAATTGGCGATTATTTGCTGTTATACTTTAAAATGATAAAAATAATTTTAAAAATTGCAAAGAATCAACGTTATTCCCCACATTTATAAAATTAAATCTTCATATGTTGTTACTTAATGGCTTCGTTAGTAATTAATGTATTATACTACACTCAAATAGAAGATGGATGAAATGCAAAATTAAAATAATTTGTTGTTTTATACTTTATTTCAACCCTCCAAAATTATAAACGAAGATTAATTTGACTGCATTGAATAGCTTAGGATAATATTGAACTAACGTATTAAAGCCACAGCAACGCGTGGCCGGGTCAGCTAGTTAATTATATAAATTATTTTAACCTATATAAAAACGATCAATAAGAATTGATTATTTATATTTAAATGATTCCCCTTTGCCTAAACCTAAATGAATTTTAACAGTTTTAAACCCATTTAGGCTTAGGTTTTAATCATAAATGTACGGCTTTTAAAATATAGTCTGTTAAACTAGATTAAAATAAAATTTGTCAATATAAAAAGGACTTATTCTCTAATAAAGCATTTATTTCTCGTTAAAAATAAAACTAGTTGTAAGATATCAGTTTCCAGTTGAATAAAATATAAATTTATATTAATAACTCTTGAAGGGATTACTTCTCACAGCGTTTTCCTGAATTACACTTTTATCAAAAATTAATGAAAACCTTCCTTAGAAATTCCGATTAGTTTTATAAATTGTTGGGGGGGGGGAGGGGGGGTAACATGTAAAAAAATTTTGAAAGATATAAAAATCCTTCTAATTTTCCCTTGAAAATTTTGTTTGAAAAACTTCTTTGAAAAAAGAGAAAACTAGCATTGAAATATTTATTTCTTCAGTATTAATACATTGGAAAACAAAGTTTAAAACCCATAGAATAAGTGTTATTTTTTTTTTAAAAATTTTTTGCTATGATTTTTTTTTTCCTGAGAATTTTTGATTTAAGGTAAATATTTGTCTTTAAGGCAAATCATGCGTGTTCTATGTAATCATAATGAACTTATGTGCTTAGAACAAGAATTTCAGCTGTATAAGAAACAAAAAAAGTTGTGAATGATCCCTAGTAAAATTTAAAAAATACTATATTTCGACTGATTTTCGTAAAATGATTTTCTTTAGAAAAATATTTGGTATTATATTACATGAATTAGTCATGTGGAGTCAAATCTTGTTAATAAACCAACCAGTCACAATATGATCCAATTTTATTAACGTCTCACAATATCAACAAAGAGACTAATAACGACGAATCTCATTTGGACCTGCACTCAAAAGATGAATGAGTATGGTATTTGAGACGTATATGAAACTTCAAATAGCAGCACTGAGTGAATATCAGAATTAATACCAGTAGTTTAAGTCTGAATTCCAAGTAAAGTTAAACAGCCAAAATTGTACTGTAAGATAGGAATTTATTTCAACTAAGAGGAGGGATCCATCATGGACTCAGTAAACATTAAACTGAATTACCGTAGCCCTAAAGGAAGAAACTCAGAGGCATCAAAAGGATGAAATACATTTATTATGTTTCAGTATTTCTATCACGATGGCTTTAATATATTGTCAGGGATACAGGCTACTTCAAACAAGACCCTGTGAATGTATCGCTTACCTTATTTCATTAGTCATGAGAAATCATCAGTTTACAATAGATCCTTCAAGGTTTGCTTTGAGCATTAAAATTTCCCGGCACTAACACATTTATTTTCAGCTGCTAGCTTCAAGCTCATTTACAGCAACTTCTGCTACAATTTATCTAGAGGTCCATTTATATGCTGAATGCCAATTCGGCAGAAAATAAGCAGGTTGATTTGATGTAGAAGTAGGGGAAAATATTAAAGAATAAATGAGTTAATGTTTTGGATTTTATCTTACAGTATATTTTGGAGCAGTATATATCATATTCAACAACATTCGGGAAGTTTGGGTAAATGTAAGATATTGTTTAATTAAGTTGAGACTACTGCTCTACTTTTGAATTGATTTTCTCTACTGTGACTTAAGTAAAATATAAGAATAAATACGTTTCTCCCTCGAATTTAATATTTTTTCAATAATTTTTAATTAACACTAAATGCTCTAAGTATTTTCTTTTTATGTGATTGACGTGAAAACAGGTATGCGAAGTTATAATTGAGCTTACAGAGTACAGTTTTAGCTCCTAGTAATAATTCCTGAAGATGATATTAAAATATTTCAAAGTTTATCGATACTTCAGAATGAATTATCATTACTAAAAATCATTAATTGCACACATTCAAATTCAGAATAACTTATATATAATATACTGCAATACATAAAATATACATAAATAGGTCTAAATTTTAAACTTGCTACCAATATTTCAATCCGTTTCTCTTTTGAGAAAAAAGGCAAAACTACATAATTTATCCCCCCCCCCTAAACATATATGTTTGTTTGAATAATATGCTTGTGGAACTCCGAGAAGTCAATTTTTTTAATAAAGTTAGTAAAAAGTGATAAAAAAATTAAAAGCTTTGTCAAATATAATCTGTTTAAGGTGGTCCACGGGTCATATGCTCTACGCAACAACAGTTGTCAGAATTTTAGCCAAAGAAGAGGAGAAAGAGTATTTTGCTTAGTTCATTTTAGATAATTACGTTTTTACTTGGATGACGATATTTTTGTAAGCCCTTACAGGATCATAAGGCTAGTAAGAGTAAATATTAGTGTGTTCCTGTTTATTGTGGTTTGTTTGCATGTAAAAATAAATAAAAGAATACATGAGAAAAATACATACCGATGTGCAGTTTTTTTTTAGATTAGTGAATCAACTCAATTTGGATCAATGTGTAGTTTTATGAAATTCTCATTTCACTTGTCCAGATATATTTTATTAATGCCCAACATTGAACGTACCTTAGGGCGTAAAACTTGTGAGAAAGTGCAGTAGTTTATTATTACACGGACAAAAACTCTAATAAGTAAGAATAAAAATGTAACCCATGAATATTTTATCATTGGTGCTAAATGATTTGACAGAGTTTTTTTCTTTTTCATTTTTTTACCAACCATTTCCGTTTACATAATTGCGTTCGACATATGTTTTACCTTTGCATTCTGCGTAAAAAATCCATATAAGGTTATAATTAAATACGATAATCATGCCATTTTTAAAATGTGAAAAAATTTCTCTTAGTCATGAAAGGGATAATACAGTGGTCGTAAATATTCAAATTAAGGAATCTATCTTAGATGATATCTCAGTATTCGTTTGAATTGCCGGCATAGAAATGTTCGTTTACGTTTAACAAAAGAGCATTTGAAATGTATAATAAAATAGTAGACTTTTCTGATCTTCACAGACGAGTTCTTGTTTAATCCTGAGAGTAAATCAGTAGTGTGTTGATTTAAACCAGTGCTTCTCAAACTTTCGATATTTGCGACCCAATATTCAATTTTAATATTTTCTCTCCCCCCCTCCATACAATAACATATTGAATTCAATAGTACTACACTTTGGCACTAAAGCTATAATACGATTTTAACCTCTAGAGTGCATAAGTGTATCATTCAGCCAAAGCATTAATTGCCCCGGACGTATATATACGTCTTTCCGAAGTACGATCTCTTCCATGCACTACTATCCATAAAACTATTCCGTAGTCTTTGGAATGCAATAAAAGGGCCTTGACTGTGTGTGTTTGCGAAGGATTTACTTATTTCAGAAAATTTGCTTATTTATTCCTTTTCTTCCTAAATTTCTCCCTTTTCTCCCCATACATCACATACGCGCGCCTACGAGGAAAACGGTTGAATTGGGGAGCGAATCGTGTAATTTCGTGAACCACAGTTTGAGAAACGCTAATTTAAAGAGAACTGGGCACAAGATACATCCATTACTAACATAGTTGAAACACACAGTTATGGAGAAGGTAAAATTAAAATTTTTGGCTATCTGAACCATCACAATGATCTTCATGTGCTCTATGCGCTATTTGGAATACCAGAACGTAATCCTTAGTCAGTATGTCCCACTATTCATGGTAGCGATGTTGAAGAAAAAATCATTCTAATGTGTTGAGGATGATTTTCAGACTTCAGATTGGAGCACAAAGTTTCTACCATACGTCACAAGCAATACATAAAAAATGTATTAAAAAAGTGCAAGGTTCGAATAAACCATTCGTAGTGAATATTTCAAAATACTACTAAAATTTCATCTACAAAAAGCCAAGAAATATCTTAGTCGGTACAGCCTTCCTCGAAAAATTTGATGTAACATTTTCTTATTTATTTAGCTATTTTTATCTTTTCATCCATGGACTGTAGCCAGACTCGGGTCGAACTGTTGTTCTATACCGATTGAAAGTTAACTATGTAGAACTACTTATACCCAGATAACCGAATTCTTTTGTCGGTCTACCACACACAAAAATTGCTTTCTCTCCCTTACTGAAATAAAATTCCTTCCAAACATTTTCTCCCATGGAAGTTTAGATTTCTACAACCAGATTGGCTGGGTGATGGTCCGAAAACACCATTGATCTGTTTTTTTTTATAGATATTTGAAAAGTTCTTTTTACATTACTTTTTTCCCGCATAAAAAATATTTTTCTGCAGAACAATGAATTGACTTTTTCTCATCAATAAAGGACAAAAGTATAATTTTCTAAAGCATTCAAACTTCCCTGATTAGAGACTAGAGCGTGATAGGTTCTTATGCTCCATTCAGTGCGATTAACGACTAATGGATGATTATACGTAACTAAAGACTTAAAGCATTTGATGAATTTCTTTCAGGTCAAGGTTAAGGAAAGAATGGTAATTATTTGTCAAGATGGATTAACTAACTTGATCTTTGAACTTTTTACGATATATTATACATTGGATTATGTAGAAGACAGGTGAATTCTTAAGTGTTCCTCCGAGATCTTTAAATAAACTGGAAAACTCTCTCCACGTATGTCAGTTGTTTTCTTTTCAGTGTCCGACAAATTAGTTGAAAACAATTCAAATATCGGTTCTACCAAAGCATTAATTTTTATCCATTTAAAATATTAACAATTATATAAAATCCCTTTATTTATTGTACACTTTTTTGAATCTATGAATCAAATTATTTAATACTTATATTTTTACAGAAACAATTTTTAAAAAGTGTATGCCCAATATATATATATATATAGGGTGCGTCAAAAAAACTCGAACAAATTTCTTGCCTCCTAGAATAATTAACAAATTTTCTTTTAATTGGTATTTTCATGTTTCTTTATCCACCACTTTAATAATAAAATATTTTTAATACATTTCTTAGTTTGTACTTTAATTTATGTGTTTTTAATAATGTCGAGCAAACGGTATGCTATTTTAGAGTTGTTTCAGCAAACAAAACGAAAGTGTGAAGTCGTTCATTTGCTTATTGTACCTCGGCAAACAGTGTTTGATGCAATTTGCCGTTTCAAAGAGTTTGGCAATAATAGTCGACATCCAGGAAGTGGGCGAAAACCACTATAAACACTTCAATGAATCTTAAGGCCATCGAAAAGCGAGTCCAGAGGAATCCGATGGTTTCCATGAGAAAATCCCTCGTGACAGGAGCATATGTGTCAGATCGGTGAGACGAAGTGCAAAAACGGAGTTTGGACTGAAGCCTTACAAGTTGCGAAAATTTCAGCTCCTCAATAAAAGAAGCAAACTCGTACGGCTACACAGATGCCGAAAACTTTTGACACTGGCCGCAAGTCAGCGATGAGAGAGATTCCTTTTCACTGATGAGAAGCTCTTTGCAGTTCAACTTCAACAAGTTCATAACTCCCAAAACGATTGAATCTGGTCTGCGGATGCTCCAAGCATTCGACAATTGTTGAATATCACCAATATTCAAAGTTGGTCATGGTCTGGGGCGGAATTTGCGCAAGTGGTAAGACTCCTTTGATTTTTGTGGAAGAAGGCGTTAAAATCAATCAAAAAGCGTACCAGAGGGACATTCTTGAAGCTGTTGTACTTACGGGGGCCTAAAAGCATTTCGGAAATGCAAAGTGGACGTTTCAACAAGACTCCGCACCAGCTCACAAGGCCAAAAAGACACAAGAGTGGGTCAAGGCAAATTTTCCAAGCATGATATCATGTGAAGAATAGCTACTCTACTCGCCGGATCTCAATCTCATGGGTTACAATGTATGGTCCATTTTTGAGTCCAGAGACTGCACTAAACCATACAAAACTTTAGACTCTCTAAAGCAATTGCTTCTGCGAGAATGGAATAGATGAAAGGAGTAAAAGATTTGAGGCTCATTGTTGAAAATCTCTGCAAGCGTTTGCGCCTCTGCACTGCTGCAAACGACGATCATTTTGAAACAAATTAAATTTATTTATTAGTACGAGTGTACTCTTATTATTATTTGTTATATTTTGTTAATTTCTTAATTTTTTATAAAGTTGTTTGTCGGGGTTTTTTCGCTACACCCTGTATATATATATATATAAAACGAGTGTATATATGTATATAGAACGAGAGATAGATAGATCGAGATGCATATATAGCAGTAAATAATTAAAAATAAGACTAATAAATCCCAAGAATCTTAAGATCAGACCGGAAGAACATATATATATATATATATATATATATATATCTCGATCTATCTATCTCTCGTTCTAAAACATATTCCCCTTAAAGATTCGTTTATTCCAAAACTTTAGATTTTGTTTTTATAAAAAGGATGTGAATTGATTTACAAAGTCCAATCACATTAATGTGACCAATTTTAAGAGCAACAGTAACCACATTTCACATAGCAAACTGGTGCGAGACGTGCAAAAAGAGAGTCAATTAGGTTCCTGAAGGTGTTAACTGTGATGTTGAGTCATGCCGACTCCAGTGTCGTGGCCAGCTGCGCTAGATTACGCGGGTGAGAATCCTTGGCGTGAACAACCCGTTCGAGATGGTCCCACATATCCTCGATTGAGTATAAGTCAGTTGAGTTTGCTGACCAGGGGAGAACGGTAACCTCATTTCAGTGCTCTATGAACCACGCATGTACACACCCAATTGCATAGCACTTCGCATTGTCCTCCTGGTAGATGTCATTATCCTGAGGAACACCAATGCTCATATAGTGGTGGACATGGTCCGTAAGGACAAATTCGTACTGGTATTGATCCATCATGCCTTTTATAATGATGAATGAACCCAGAGAATGCCAGGGAAACATGCCCTAGACCATAATGCTCCCTCATCCTGCTTGACCTTTCCGACAATGGTTGCAGGGTTCTTGCTTTCAAAGGTTTCCCGCCATATACGCCAACGTCCAACTGTTTGATGGAGCATAAATATGAATTATTGGAAAACGCTACCTGTCGCCACTCAGTGGACGTCCAGTTACGGTACTGACGTGCAAATTCCAACCTTCTTTGCCGATGAACAACAGTCAGCATAAGTTATTGAACTAGGCGTTTGCTTCGGACCCAGACGCAACAACGTTCGCTGAACAATAGTTTGTGTGTGAGAGACACTGCTGGTAGCCTCTCGGTTCATCTGGGTGGTCCAGACTTGCTCAACGGAAGCATGTCTAGTTGCCCGAACGCATCTCCGCAGCCGTCGTTCACTTCGATCATCTATGGACCATGGTGCACCGCATTTACCAAGTCGCTGGTTTTGGACAGTCTCATTTTGCCATGTACGGCAGTGCTTCTTAAACTTTCAATATTTGCGACCCAATATTCCATCATCCTCCATATAATAGCAATGTATTGAATTCAATATACTTAGACCCAAAAGCTTCAACACGAATTTAACCTCTTAAGTACCACCGACGTATACGAATATCTCGCTCATTCAAAGCGATAATTGCCATAGACGTATATATACGTCTTTTCGAAATACGATATTTTCTGTGCACTGCTATCCATAAAATTATTCCGAAGACTTTGAAATGCAATAAAAGGACAATGACAGTGTGTGTTTGCGAAGGATTTATTTATTTCAGGGGATTTAGTTATTTATTCATTTTCTTCCCCCTCCCCAATACATCACATACCCACCCTTACGTAGAAAACGGTGATATTAGGGAGCGCATCACGTAACTATTAATTGGCAGTTAAAGTATTGCGTGTAATTATTAAACTTGTTCTTAACTTAGTTTTGTTAAGTTACTAATGCATTTATAAGTGTATTATATCGGTGTAAATGTGTTGTATTTTATTTTTTTACTGTGTCAGAATGTATTTTATTTTTTTACTTTCTATAAATTAATAAATTCTTAAATAATCTTTTGTTTTCGACTCTTCGATATGCTCACGCCACCCCCCCCCCTCGTAAAGTTATCACGCCTCTCTAGGGGGGCACGCCCCACAGTTTGAGAAACGCTGATGTACGGTATACTTTTAGCACGTCGGCACGCGAACAGTTCAGATACTTAGCCGTTCCGGAAATGCTTCCACTGTTGATCTGAAAGTCAATGATCATGCCCTTTAAGGCGTCGGATAAACCGCTCGATTTCTGCATTAGGTCAACGATTGTAATGTTTTCCGAATTCCTCACACACCCTTTACATACGCTCATCAGCACTATGAAGCCACCTGCCTTTTGTGGTTATTTAACGTCGATGACAAAAGTACGTGTCGGTCACATTAATATGACTGGACTGTGTTAAAAAAAAGTGACATTTCTTTTTCGTTTAAAATTTAGTGTAATAATTTTTTTCTTAAAGTATGTTAAAATTGGGAAAGACATAATTTTAAGAAGCATTTTGAAAATAAGAACACAGAATAAAAAAATAATTCAAAGCGTAGATTTTATAGTTTTCAAAATTTCATTAAATGTTTTACTCATAAAAGGAACCATTTTTAAGAAATTAAGAAGGCAAATTTTTAAATTTATTTTACGCATTTTGAAGTTTTATCTCCTTTTCAAATTATAACTTCAAGAGCTTTAGCAACCAATAACCACGTAAATGTTATTTGCAAATTAATTTTTTTAAACTGGTAGTTTTCAAGCCTATTTAAATTTTCAAAAACATTTTTAGTAAAGTTTATTAACACGTTTGGGATTCACATTACATCGGACCTAGAAATATTTTATATTAATTCAGTAATGTAGGAAATTTAAAATTTTATTTCATAATTTAACTATTAGAAACTTAACATCAGACAAATTTTTTGATAGATTCATATTTTCAATGCTACAGCAAATTACATTTCTCCCATTCCGCTTAAAAACTTGGGAAGTAATTCCGCAAATTCACTTAGATTTTGTAGAAAAGAAAATTGGAAAACTTTTCTCCTCATTATATTTATTTAATTTTAACTGAGAAGCTTGTGTGAAGTAGCTTCTCTTAAAAGCTATTTTTCTCTTTTTCATATTAAAATAATTGAATTCTATTTACTTCTCTCCTACATCAGTGCCCTTTTCATGATGTAAAATATTTTTTTTTTAAATTTTAGTTACTGTAATTGAAAAAAATTCTAGTAAGATAAACACAAAGTGCCTTAGCCTTTTTTCTTTGTATATTTTCAACACCTTATTTTTCATTTCAGTTTAAGATGAATATTGTTGTTAAATGTAAGATACAAATTACGATTAGAGACATAAGAAGATTGACAAAAACATGAGACTGAAAGAACGTTTGAAGCTTTATCTAGGGAACACGTATCCTGAACACATTTTTTTTACTCAGATCACTATAAGTTTAAACTTACATGCACTGTATTCAAACGCATATAAAATAAACATTTCAAAAGAAAAACATTTTTTAACAAATAATATTTTTAAAATTATTTCAATTTACTTCCTACTACTTCTACAAATTTTAACATTTTTTCCCCTTATATTCTTAGAAATGTTTCTCACAATTATGCGTATGGTATTGGTAATACGAGTGATAATTATAATTTTAGATTTTTTTTTCGAGACACTATAAGAACAGTAAGAAAAAGCTATATGTAACTTTATAGATTTCTAAAAAAGTAACATTTCATCTAAATCCTTATTTCACGTCAGAATTGTCAATCATATTATATTGAAAAATAAGAAAAAGTTTCCCAATTTTACGATGAATATTTAAAAAAAAAACGACTTAGCATTTTAAACACATGATCATCATGAAAGTAAAAAGCTGAGAAAAAGCAATTTAAATATTTTAAATTGTGAAAAATAAATAAAAGAGCTAAAATTTAATATTCATTCTCATATATACTAAAATTCACGTAAATTCATTTAAAGTAAAACCCATCCTAAATTATCACATATTAAAAAGGAAATAAGTTAAAATTTAAAGTAATAAAGTGATAAAAAGGAGAAATTTGTGGATCTTTTAAGGAATAGCTCTTCATATAAATTTATGTCTATACACATAACTATCAAACACATCATACAAAACAACCAGAAAAAGTTTAAAAGATTTAAAAACTGCACACAAAAACTCTTTAGCGTTTTAAATATATGATCATCATGAAAAATATAAAGCTTAGAAAAAAAAGTTTGAAGTTTCGAAGATCGTAGTAAACATAGTAACAGTCTAAAACATAATATTCTTTTTTACATGTATTACAATCAAGATCACTGTAAATATTTAAACTCAATAAAACATTCTAAATTATTATATATTATTAAGCAAATTTATTAAAATTAAATGAATTAAAATATTGTAATATGTATCAAATACATTAAAAATTTGTTTTGGATATATAAAACTTACATTTTATGTTTATATTACAATTTATTCTAATTTTATTAAAAAAACATATCACTAAAATCTACCAGGTGTTTGAGTGTGATTCCTTCTTTTTTAATCAATGAGACGTTTCATCGCTTTTTCGCTAAAGCAATTTTCCCCCCATTAATTACATACATTATCATTCTTTTTATTTTCCTTTGTTAAATTCAGTGATGATCTACTAAAGAACTAATATTTTCTTACTTTTTATTTGAAGCAAACCCACTTTCTCTTTGAAAATTTTCTAATGATTTTTTTATACCAGCAGTATGGTTTCACTTCGACATACTATATAAAAAAAGTTAAATAACTAGCAGCTAGATCTACCAAAATTTGTTGTTGCTTATGCCACCTGATCGACGGTAACATCAGATCAAGGTCCACGAAATTCATCCCTACTAAGGGCTAAAATTTTATGCCTGTCTTTAGCCTAAGCTTTGAGCCCCTTTAAGGTGACGGTACGATTTTGCTCGGTACAACACAATAGATGGCGACACCATTCGGACCCACTGCTTTAACGAGCACGTACTCCGTGTGCACTCGGTGGATATTTGGTGGCATCGAACGCAGGCCTTCCAGCCTAGAGACCGATGATCTAACCACTAAGCTACCCACGGCCCTACCAAATTATGTAAACATATTTAAAAAAGTCACACAATTAAAATAAGGCAATTGAAAATTCGTTATTTTGGTAATTTTTAGGGTATTGCATCTCCTTAAGTACAATTATATTTTTAAGAAAGTGCGCCGATGAGATTTAGTAAATACGAGATATAATTTTGTACATTAAGTTTTTCAAACGTTTTTTCACTTTTTTTTGTTGCAACAACGTATTTTTATACTTATTATGAAATCTTTGGGGATAATCAGGTTGGGGATATTGGTCAGAAATCCACATTTTATGTTCTATACATATGGAATACTGATACAGCTCTCTTAACTTCGAAATATATTTTATTTGAGTTATGGTGATGAAATGAAAAGTTGCTTTGACTGCTCTTGAAATCCTCCAAATAATGTAAGTAAATGTTTCATTAAGGTATCCGACTACTTGCTTTTTTTTAAAAAAATGGAGATATGGAGGTTTTAGATTTATTTAGTACACATTTTATGAAAAAAGGCAAAAATTAAGAAGAGAAATAGAAATTATTAGTACTGAAAAAATGGGGGAAAATGGGTAAAAATATACAAAAAATAGCATAAACGGAGCCCATTCTGTACCAAAAGTGAACAAACTTTCAATTTTTCAATTCTGTTGTGTTGCTATGTTAATCATTTTTAAAAGACTTTCAGGATAAGAGATATTTTAATTTTTACAAACACTAGAGCACTTTATCTTAGTTATATGAAATTGCTTAAAAAAATCTGTGACTATAATCACATAAAGGACTGTAAATTTTATAACAAAACAGTGATTGATACATCTGAAGATTAAAACACTGCTACTGTTATGCAGAACACATACAACAAATTTCAGCACAAATTATATAAAAAACTTTTTTAGCAATCGCTCTCCCCTCTTGAGCATTTTTTTAAAAAACACACACATTTCGAGTAATACGCATTTTAAAGTTTTTGACATCTTGTGTAAGGTTATGACCTCTGTTTTTATTAAAAGACTTGTAGTTTTTGTTCTAGTGAATGCAAAATAAAAATAAAAAACTTGATATCTTCAAAAAGCTAATAAGATGGCCTATAAAATAAAATGAAAAAAAAATTGTCAATTTTTGAAAAAAATCATTATTTTAGGGTAGTCAGATACCTTAAAAATACAAACAATTTATTAGAGTTTCCATAATATATTTCAATATTATTTTGAACGGTTGACTTTTAGTTCTTGCCTTATTATGAGCATACATGGAATTTTCTTTAACATATTTAAATCAGCAACTCCCTATTGACATTGCAGAGTTGGTGATTCAAGCTACTGAAAATTTGGTTAGACTTACTTTAATAAACGAAATATAAAAAATAACAGCTTTAGAATGATGAAATAAAAAATAAACACATGATAATAATGTAATAAATATTATACATTATATAATATATGAAAATTAATAAAATTTCAAATAAGGTACCAAATGGAATCCAATAAATGAGTGAAAAATTAACCAAATCGGGGCAATTGGGGAGCACAAGTTTATAGAATAAAATTTTGTTTGTAGAATGAGAGTCCACATTAGGGGTCGGCAACCTTTTATCTAGGGCGTGGCAAACTAATTTACTAATATGATTCAGCGTGCCATATTCGAAGTAAGACACACAGTAAGACATATTCGAAACATTCCAATTCCCCCAATAAAGCAGGCAGAGTTAGTGAATAGAGATCAATAATATAGATTTACTGTTTTATTATATATAAATTTTGCATTATTAAAAGGTATTTCTTAAAATAAAAATACATAGCATAAATATAACTATTTATTCACCAAAAATAGAATTAAAATTCTACATATTTTATGTATTTTTAAACATTTATTAAAATAATAAATAGACGACACATAAAATATAAGTATTCTCCTTCATTGCAATTAAATCAAAAAATGAACAAAGATTTTATATAATGTGTATTCTACTTCATATCGCAAAATCAGGGGTAACATTTGTGTCTTTCAATTTGACACGATTCTGAGCATTCAGTTGTTGATAACTTTTATGCGGACTGGTATATCTTTCGTGTGAGAAAAGATTTTTTTATATTTTGATACGTAGAATCAAAAGCGGAAAGCAGGGTACATGAAATTTTTTCTCTTAAAATAATTAATTATCTCCAGCAATAACATCAAATAATTTACAAAATAGCAGTAGATTTTATTTATCATTTGAGTTACATTTCAAAATTTTCTTATTTCTGTAAATGTCCATAATTCTAAACATGTTTGTTAAATGAGATCCATTATAAATTTATCGACTTTCATCGACACAAAAATTGACCAATTTGAAGAGTAGTGTATAGAGCGGCACTGAGAAATGAACCGCGTGTCAAATGTGACACGCATTCCACAGGTTGCCGACTCCAGGTTTACACCATAAGGATAGTTTTGACAATATCATTGATGAGACACATTTTATAATTTAAATATAATTTAATAGCTTCAGCATTGGAAATTTCCTCGGGATCAAATATTTTAAAACTACGATTTATTTATCGTGGTATATCATCATAGAATAAGAGCGTGCATCGTGGATGAGTATAGGCGAGAGAGTCTGAATCCCCCATTTTGAGTCTTTCTGGCGAGAAAAGCGAAGATCGCGCGCACATTTGTGTGCAACGCAGTGCTTCTCAAATTTTTAATATTTGCGACCCAATATTCAATCATAATTTTCATTGTGCCCCCTCCCTACAATAATACTATACTTTGACACTAAGGCTACTGTACGACTTTAAGCTGTTAAGTGCCATTGGCGTATACAAACGCCTCGCTTAGCTAAAGCGTTAAACCTGGACGTATCTATACGTCTTTCCGAAGTACGATATTTTCATAACACTTATCTCCTTAAAATTATTCCGAAGGCTTTGCAATGCAATAAAAAACCTTGGCAGTGTGTTTGCGAAAGATTTACTAACTTCAAAGGATTTGTTTTTTTATTCTTTTTCTCTCTCTCCCCTCAATATATCACATACGCGCGTCTACGTGGAAATCAGTGGTATTGGGGAGCGAATCGCAAACTTTTAAATGACAGTGATGGGATTAATTATATACACCGTACGAATTATCAAGATAAATGTTAATTTTTTAATATAATTTTTTATATGACAGGGCCATGGGGTCAGCGGTAATTATTAAACATGTTTTTAACTTTATTGTTAAATAAAAAATGTGCATTAATAAAACATTTATAAAGTGTGTTATATTCGTGTAAATGTGCGTGTATTTTATTTTTTAATATGTCAGAATATATTTTGTTTACTTTCAGTAAATTAATAATATTTTTAAATATCGTCTTTTGTTTTCAATTTTTCACTATGATCGTGCCTCCTCGTAGAGTTATCACCCGTTGGTGTATAGTGTGATTCGGGACCTCAAAAGACAATCAGGTCATCAAAAAGGTTTACTTCCATGCAGAATTCAAATGTTTCTACATTACCTGGTCACACACAAAGACCTTTTAAGGTATCCAACTGGTTCCGACAACTTTTTTAAAAAACAAATGGAGATAAGTGGATTTTTTTGTTGTTTTTAGATTATTTTTAGTGCATTTTAAGAAAAATATGCTAATATTAAAAAGAGAAGAAGAAATTATTATAACTAAAATGGGGAAAAAATGGGTAAAAATTGACAAAAACTAACGTAAACGTGGCCCATTCTGTACCAAAGGTTTATAAACAATTTTTCTATCCTGATCTGTTGCTATGTTATCCATTATCAAAATGACCTTTAGGATAAGATATATTTTAATTTTTACAAAAACTAGAGCTCTTTATCTCAGTTATTATATGAAATTGCTTAAAAAAACAATGATTATATTCATAAGGGACTGAAACTTGAGTAATAAAACAGTGATTGGTAAATCTGAAGGTTAAAACAATTCTACTATTGTACAGAACTTACAGAAAAAGTTTCAGTTAATTCTATTCAAAACTTTTTTAATAATCGCAATTATTTTCAAAATCGTTTGATTATTTTTTAAAAAAACACATTTCTAGTAAAACGCGTTTTAATGTATGACATCTTGCTAAAAGTAATGGCATCTGCTTTTACTAAAACACTTGTAGTTTTTGTTCTAGTAAACGGAAAATTAAACACTTGGTATTTTTATAAAGCTAATAAGATGGCATATAAAATGAAATCATAAAAAAAATTGTCAATTTTTGGAAAAATTGACAATTTAGTTGGATACCTTAATTGCAATATTCTTTCCTACAATTCGACTGAACTCGCATCATCACTTGCAAGGAGCTTTGATTATTACTAAGCCATAAACAAAAGGCGTGTGGTGATTAGTTTCAAAATGTCGCTATAATTACTCACAACTGTAATGATTCAATGTTCATACAGTTTCATGTTTTCGGTATAGTGGTTCGTGACACACACACTGATTGCAATGCCGTAGGGTCTGGATGTTTCTTAATGTTTCGTGCCTGACTAGCAAGACGGGGCATTCTAAATGTTCGTCAAGACACAAGTTCTCTCGAGAAGTTGATGGAAGGGACGAGAGATTGGAGGCCCCTGACCCCCTTCAGGGTATTCCTCAAAATTAGGAGTAAACTTAGCCAAATCCCACTTTCATATGTATGGTGCCCAAAGTCTCGGAAAACGACAGGCGTGCATCTAGCCCTTTGCCTCGATTTCATTTCGTGGACCTAGATATGACACCATCAGACATTAGAAACAACAACAGAATACATTACAGTAGAACGTCGTTTATACGAATCAATTGGGATCGGACACCGTTCGGAAACGCGATTGTTCAGATAACCGAAAACCGAATGCGATCCATGCAGTATATGATACTGGGCACTATACACATATTGAAAATCATCACATGCAGGAAACCTGCTTGAAGAAAAAGCAAAATAGGAGCAAAACGTCGCAATTTTACCTTGATTGTGTGAAAATAATCACTTATTTTTCGTTGTACCATTGTACACCTTCATTTTTTCACTGCAAGGTTTATCATTCTCTTTAGCAGCAGTAGTTGAGTAAAACAGCACTCTTATGGTTGTTCGTACCACTCCATAGCTGTCTAACACAGAAACGCGTCTGAATTTGATGGATCCTTGCTACTTTCGTTGCTGTTGTCCTCGTCTTCAGCCGCTTCATCGTCGACAGGGTCGGGATTTTTCGCAAGGAAGTCCCAATCTCGTCATCATTTAGCTGTTGACATCCATTGTCTTCTGCATCGCATGCCATCTAGTTTTCTACATCCAAAAAAATTCAACAAAAGAGCATGTATACACCCCCTCACTTGGAAACCAACTGATCTAATATTCCGTACAGATGTTTACCAAATCACACAACTGAAGTTCCCCAAATGTCCCTCACCTTGGGTTTTCTGGTCACTTTTGGCCTCACAGGAAACAAATGTTTAGCATTGCACTGTTCGAAAACGTATCCGGACTTTGGTTCGGATATTTGACGCTCTGGATAATAAACGTTCGGATAAACGACGTTCTACTGTATTTGTTTTCTTACATGTTTTATGCTCTTTAGTAAGTATAATTTTATGATATAATAAACATTTTTGATCGAATGAGATAAAAGACACCGATATTTAAAATAACTATCTACATCAATGAGAATGAAAATTGCGATATTCCAAAGATAGCTGACACTTCAGTTTATATTGGTATATACACCAATATTGAGTTCCTCGTTATTGCACTAAAGATAATTAAAATTTTGTGCAAACCTTAAAAATCTATCAAAAGCATTAGAATTATCCATCGAATAATTATATTACATTAATGTGTGTTATATAAAGCATTATTTAAATATCCATCTATATCAATAACAAAAACTATTCCTAAACAGATTTATATAATCGCATTATTCTCAATATCTTTTCAGTTAAATTAGTTACCCATGTAAACGAAAACCTACAAAATGGCTCAGACAAACCCTTATTAATTAGTGCATTGCTGCCGTCTAACCACAAGCAATAAGATTTTCTTTGTTGAATTTACGTCAGAGATCAAGTGGAAACAAGAATTAAGAAGGGATATTGTCCTTGTTGGGGACTTCCTCTCCAAACTAATTAAATCGATTCAACAAGGTAATTAATTCGCTGCTATCCAATAATTGAACTGAAAGTTTCTGATGAGATCATAATTCTTCCCGAATTCCACGTGTAGCTAAACTTTGGTTATTTAATCGAAACATTTTGATTCAACTCTCTTTCTCTCTCTATAAGGAGGTTCCTTAATAAGTAAATACTATTATAACATTTATATACAAAGAGCACGATATGTTTGGCACGTACATATTATGAGGATGTTATAGTTTCATATAAATTGCAGTAATGTGGATTATAATCTAGCGTAATAGCAGAGTTTGACCCACTCCTGAATAATTTAATTATTTTGATTTTGTTAACAGTGTAATTCCCACTTACTCATATTGTCACGTTTAAATTATAATACACAAGTGAGACAAATAAAGACTATGCGTTAGTTAAATTGAGAACTAAATGCATTTATTCGTTTAATAGACTTTAAAGTATTTTCCAGCATTTTTGAAAACTCTATGAAAATAAGAAGAACAAGACAAATGAATGTTATAGTAAAATTCGAATAACAACGGAATAAAATTAAATTTTTAACAAGTTAACTTTACTAGGTTAGAAAATTAAAGAACCATCCACTTTATAGGCAGATATTGTACCGCCAGGTTACTATGTTTTGCAACAGTATTATGAAACATTATTTTTTTTTGGTATTATCTAAATATGCGTTTACCATGCTTGATTGATATCTGTGGTATTACAGCTATTAATGACAGATCTTACATATCTTACTCTAGTTTAAGCATAAATAGTAATAACTAAATTTTGTGTGTGATTCTAATTTTCTTAGTCTTACATTATATAACCTAATGATTTTAACCTTCAATTACCAGTAAAGAAACAATAACTCCCATCATACTAAAGATTAATTTTTGCTTTTTTATTTCATTTTTATTAACATTGCTCTTTGAAGCTGCGTGTTCTAACTTTGGGACTCGGTTGAGTGGAGAGTGCAATAACTCCGAACAGGCATTTTCCAAAAATCCATTTGTAACCGGCTTGGTAGTGTAGTTGGTTTGCCATGGCTTGTACGCTTAAAGTTGTGAGTCCGATCCCGACCCAGTCAGTGGAGGTTCATGATGCAGAAAATCGACAGACTCCATGTCGTATGATTATGCAGCATGTTAAAGATCCACAGAATGCCTGTTTGGCTTTAGTGCTCTCAGCGAATCAAATTCCAATGATTTTTTCGCATCGTCAAGATCAGTGCCTCCTCTAGGAAGGAAAAAGGCATCAAAATTATATTGTGGAGATCTGTATTCCACCTATATGGTACCGCACTAAAGAGATACAAGCTTCTAGGGAATGTACACGACCTGCAATAGTAAATAGTCCACAGCCCATTGGAAATAAAATAAATTCTTTATTCACCGGCGGGAGAACTTTGTGGGTCAATATGCTTAGCATGCATTATCCCCTCTACAAAGAGAGTAGTAGCATTTAACATCAACCCATGAGCCCCTTTACACCAAAATTCGAATGCCCTACTCGATAAATTCAACCTTGACTTTTAGTCAGCAACAGGAGGATAAGGAAGTTTACTAGTGATGACCGGGATCAAGGTCCCGACTCGATAAAGCGCGCCAAAATTTTGCGACCATGACCATTTGATTACCGTGGCTAATTTAAATATGTATTTTTGCGTATTTTGACGGGTGTTTTTCTTTAATTTCTATAGAAGCAGTTCCAAAGTTTGATGTAAAATTTTTTAATTGATATTAATTAAAATAAAAACCGATATTATAGTTTGTATTCCCCTTCTTGCCCTTTTCTTGTTGCGCCTAAATAGTTACAATACCTTAAAAGTATGCTATTTTATGAGAAAAAAAAATTTCATGGAAATAATTATCAAAAAATATTTACCATCTTCTTAATTAATCATCAGTTCATTCTTTAAAAAAATTAATTTCATTAAAAAATAAGTTTCCCTGCATATTTTTAATCTTCAAAGAACTATAGATATTAGAATAAAATTAATATATTTAAAAAAACATTCTTTGTAGCTTAAAATCTCCTGTCGAAGTTTTTCTCCCCCCCCCCCTTTTTTTAATGGAAGAAACTTTTTCGAGGCAATTAAAAAAAGTTTCAATTCCATGCAGAGAAAATTTGTCACTTGAAACTGCTATATCTTTTTTTTCTTGAAAAAAGCGAAAGGGGTCGTTTTTAAAAAATTTAAACTTTCCAATTTAAGTTACAACAATCCTACTATAAATGTAAAAGTTGCTTTATTTTGACATGATTTAGTGAATTAAATTAATTTTTTAAAAAACTTTAAACCTCCTTACTATTTATAATATTAATTTCAGCTTCTTACTGCCAAAAGTGCTGGTATTAGTAAATTTTCGGTACATATTTTTGGAACAAAATTATTACTGATTTCTTTCATATTCAGAGCTTTTTGCTGAAGACTATAAATTGATTTTACGTTTTAATACCATGTTACTCATAAGAAAAAAGCATTAGTATAAAGTGAGATTTCAAAAAATTTTCCAAAGCAAAAATATGGTTTCCATTAATTTTTAGATTAATTACATATTTTCATGTTAGAAAATGTGTAGAGAAATCTCATTTCTTCTATGAGATAATTTTTAGTAATACTAATTGAATTAAATTAGTCTCTCGAAAATACATTATATATTTAAACAGAAACCCTCACAGAAGAATCTAAGGACACATGATGTGGTTACAGCTTTCAAATTAGTTTCTAAAGAAAAACTAACGAAAAGGATGAATAAAAAGTAAAATTTCTTACGTTACAAACCTTACTCATTTTTAGGATGTAACACTATAACCCTTTACATTTATACATTAAATTGACTTTCCCAAAGTACATTTCAACTTTTTCCAACTAAATATAACATGCCTTTCTTAACGATCGGATAAATTTGAAGAAAACTGTCCTAAAAGTGCTTATTTTTTTATTCAAGAAAATTATACAAAACTAAGTACATTTTCACTATATGTATTCATTTTTAATTTTTGGATTAATTTTTAGCTTGAAATACGAATTTTAATTTTTTAAGTAAAGCAAACATTTAGGGAATCACAGAATGTTGGCTTTCCATTAAAGAGGAAAATTTTTTAAAAAAATGTGTTTTAAACATTAAATGCATTTTATTACACTTTTGCATAATATAAATAAACATTAGTAATTTTTTTTGTGAGTTAAGTTTCAAAACATGAGATGCAAAGGCCAAAATTACAAACTGGACAGTAGTACCGAGTTTCCTTTCTGCATCTTTTATTGTTTTCATCTCTTTTGGAACAACAAACTTTGCATTCTCTTGATGGTTGCCACTTCTTATCAGTTGGAGGTATCTGACTAATAAAATGTCTTTTAATCAAACGGGTACTTCTTACCTCGTTTTTGAGTAATTCAGTAATCTCCAATATATTGGTTTATAATGTCTACTGCTCCGATATTTTTATTGTAGTCTGACAAAAAAGTACTAAAAGTACAATCGATTTATTTCCTGACTAACTGTATAATGTATACAATATTAAAAAACATATTAATTTTTTTTATCAGTTTTTCTTTCCGAATTTTTACCCACGTGTTTTACAAAGAGCACAACTGAGTACTTGAGATTAAAAAACCGTATCACTAATATATATGTTTGTTCTACTGAGATTTAGTTTAAAAAAAATATTATTGCTAAACACGTTAAAAACAATCTTGTGCTGCCATCTGGTGTATAGATTAAGAAGAAAAAAACAATATTCCGGGCTTAAGAAATAGATTGTTTCAAGCTTTTATGTCAAGTTACTTTTCAACACTCCAGCCCGGAAATATCACGGGCACGAGGAATAGAGAGGGAAATTTCACCCCGTGAATTTGATGGGAGCGAGTGGCAAGGGGTTAAAGTACAGGGACACGTACAGTTTTTTTTTAAATAGCATACGGAAACATTATAAATATTTTTAGGGATCAATATACCAATCAATATTAATATGCAATCAACAATATTTAGAATAAATTATTTGACTTTTACAAAAATAACAATTACAAGTGAAATTTTAGCAATATTTTAGAAAATAATTCAGAGCAATTAGAGGGAAAAAAGTAATATATAGCAGCAAAAGTGTTACTAAAATTTGGCGTTAAACGCGTACTTTTAGCACAAAAAATTAGAATGCGCGTTTACGTCTGGCATAAAAACGAAAGCTTTAAAATAACAAAAGAGATAAGCATTAAAATTTCATTTCTCTTGTTATAGAAATAGTGTTTATTTAAAAGAAATGGCATGCCTTGTGTGTGTGCGTGCGTGCGTGTGTGTGCACAAAGTTATATTTCTAGAAATTAACTATTTTTAAGTCTATTGTAATACTGGAATAAATTATTTCAAAACACTAGAGCATTGTATACTAACATTTCAGATTTCTGCGTAAAAAATAGGGTGCGCGTTATACGGCGAATATACCTAAAAATTAAAAATTGCAACTTTAAAGTATAGGTGGCCTTGTACACCAGTGCGCGTTATACCCCCGGATTTTACAGAAGAGACTTTTATCTAGAAAATGTATTAAAATTTTAATATTTTATGAAAATATAATCATTTTAGGGGTGTGATCGAGAATAAACCTTTAACAAATGTATCATACTTACGAAGCTGTTTTTGAAATAACAGGCCGTAACTCAAAAAATATTCATGCAGTAAGAATTATATTTCAGTACATTCCCTAGAAAATAATACAAATATCAGGCTGAAAAAGTTTTACAGAAATACATTTCTAATATTTTGACAGATTCTGAACAAATTAAATGCCTTCTTCTGGCATATATAAGACGCACTTCCAGTTTTTCTAATTTTGTTTAATTTATTGTAACTCTACCACTATGTTGTTGTTGTTGTTGCTTATTCCACCTATCAGATCGAAGCCCATGAAATCATCATGGTATCGGGCTAGATTCTACGTCTGTCGTTATCCGTAGCTTTGAACACCATGACGGTGACTGTACGATTTGGCTCGGTCCCACCCTATTTGACACACCTGGGAGTTATCAGGGACCTCCCACCTATCTTCCCCTTCCACCAACTTCACGAGAGGAATTGCGGCTCGACGGCTATTAGAGTACCTCATTGCCGCGAAGGAACTATACATTTACAAACATCATGTCTTCTCCGGGATTCAAACTCAGGCCCTACGGCACAGCTTCGCTAACAACTAAACCAGATGGGCGATGTAATATGTACTATGTAATATGTAAGAAGTCTAGTGGCTGAGTGGTTGTGCATCGCAATTTCAACGATGCAGGGTTCAAATCCCGGCCTGGGCAAGGTTGACTCAGCCATGCATCCCTTCAATGGGACGATAAAAGGAGTACCAAGCTTTCTTGGGAATAAACACAGGGAGTTTCATTTCAGACTGATCACTTGATCGCAACATCTGCACATACATCCCTGTGCCTAAGTTCACGAAAGCTGATATAGGCACAGCATATCTTGGCCCTAATGGGCTGTAGCACCACTGAGTTCAGTTCAGTTCTACCTCTATGTAATATAGAAACTTAGTAATATATGTTTTATCGAACCAAAAAAGATTGCTCTATTCACTAAAATATATATATATATATATATATATATATATATATATATGTGTGTGTGTGTGTGTTTTGATTGGAATGGGCCATTTCAACTTGATCGGATACCATAATTGTTGCAAAGTTTTTTCACATTTCCTTGAAGGATTATTTAAATATCAATAATCTGTAAGAATTATCTATCAGTCTCCCGAGGAAGGCACTTTTTTACATAACAAGAAATTTAACAACTAAGAATGAATCAATACGATTTATTAAATGTTTTTAGAAATTTAAATTTTAAGGAAACAGCTAAGATGGGCTGCTTAAGTATTCCTTATAATTTTTTTTTTAAATTTAGTTACATGAAAATTATTTAAAAAATTTCTATGTGTTTGAGTATTATATATCTCTTTTCCTGAGGTCCACACGATGGAGTGGTGTTGAAACGTAAAGAATTGGGTGCCAACTGAGATGTATAGTCCTCGTCCTTCACTATGGTTCTAAAATAAAATATTCCGTCACCAGAGCTTCAGATAGCGATATAAAGCAAAAATCAATTAATAAACTCAGAAGAAGAAAGTAAAAACGCATTTTTAAAATATAGTACCCATTCCTACCCAATAGATGTTATTATTAGTAAAATGATAATAAATGTTATCACAACATTTGCTTTCAGTTTAGTTCAGTCGAATGTCTAGTAATAAACCGCTGTTTTTAAAAAGTATTTTGGGTCTGTGCTTCCATAGAAGTGAAAATTCTGACTTGTTTTGAGAAAGAGAATCCAATTGTTCGGAGGAATTACGTTTTAATTTACGATATTTTTGCAGGCGGGCATAAAGTAGTTCCATGTTTCGTGCTCATTCCTCGTCTATTAGTTTAGTTCATATATATTTTCTGTTAAAGGGCAATGTTTTTATATATGAGTATATATGGTTTAAATGTCAGTCTAATTATTTAAAATTATTTACGTATACAATACTTATGTAGATTACATACATAAAGTATATATGTTGTGACGGATCTGTACGCGACCTTCTCACTAATCTTTTTGGGGAAACTTTGGGCTAGCATTCGCGTTAATTCACAACCATCCCTATCAAGAAGAAACCCTGATATGGATATTAATTAGTTTATATAAAGTCAGGGTTTTGTAATTGTAAGATAGAAGGAGCGGAGAAAATGTTGTAGCCTTACAAAGGTGAGATATTTTCATAACTTTAGTTAAGAACGGAGTTTGCCACTATAATAAATTAGTGGATTGGGAAACTGTAGCCTAAGATAGATTAAATTAAATTAAACTGTTTACTTGAGCCTGTTCACTTAGAGTTAATTGCTTTCTTTATATCACTCCTAGGACATCCTTTTGAGTGGTTGATTAGTGTGTTTGAATAGTAACAAAATAATAATTATTATGTAAGTTTCTGGTCATACTTTGATTCCTCCACACCCTTAGGTAGGTAGGATCGTGAGGGAGTGACTTCAAATGGAAGTAGCTCACAATGTTTATATGGCACTTACGTACTATCACAACAATGTCGACGCTCAAGATAACTTGCCAAGTGGGGAATACTGACTTCCCATGTCGTACTCACTAAATTGACAACCTTGTGCATCCTTTCATATAATGTCGCCAATACCGTTGCGATCATACGTAACTATCGTTTATACAGCATATAATGCCATATACTATGGAAGAGTACGAAAAGTTATACCTTGAGAAGTTTTACTTTTCGAAAAATTCTTTAAGCAAACAAAAAGAGAGGATTCGTACTTTTTCACAATTAATGCTTTTATTTTCTCATAATCTCTGAATTGTCATCATTAATATAAACCAAAATATTGGCAACATCCTCGCCAATTCACTTCATTAAAATTTCGGATTTTAATCCTTTTGGCACATTTTTGTGTCTAAAGGCTCCTTCTACTGCACCAAAAAATAGATCCCATGTTTCGTTTATTCGTATCTTAAGATTTTTTTCCCCATCTATTTTCGCTTGCACTTCTCTCGTTTACTCACGTAGGCCGCATGACAGCAATATTTAAATTTAAAAAAAATAGCTTCGAAGGAAAAATTTTGCATGAACTTTTTACTTAAGCAAATCACAATCCAAAAATTTGTCAATTCAGAACTAAGCGCGCGTCGCCGATCAGAGCACGATTACAGACAAGGGACGAATAAATCCGAATCCCTAACCTGGCGCTTAACTTACATTCACTCTTCAGCAAAATGTGCTTCGGCAAACGTGCTCAGTCATTTCCAAAAATGCAATACCATGAAGGAATCATCCGAAATAAATAAAATTTGCAGCAAATGCCAATTATATAGAATGATATGCAAAGTAGTAAAGTTTAAGGGTCTGAGGGGTGTTAACAATTTTTTTTTCGAATTTTCGAAAAAATATATCTTGTTCTTCATTTTTTTCTGAACATTTTGATACTAACCACGTGACAATACTCTAAAAACTTCGAAAGTTATTCAAAAAATTGCAAACAGCAATTTAGTCATAACAACTTTTAAATGGACACATGCCACGCCCATTTATTTTTAAATTTATGCATACCTTTCATTTTTCTGTTTTTAAGGGGACGGTGGACCTTTGAAATTAATTTCTTAAATTGTTATCTTAATTAGCTGAAATTGGAATCAATATAGTAGATGATCACTATAATTCACAATTTAAATATTTTTTTTAAAAAAATAAATTATAATTTGATTTTTTTTAATTTTTTAATTTTGTAAAACTTTTTTTAAAAATGCTCCTTGCGCATTAGTTTTTAAGATATTTTCTTAATTTTTGTTTTATATGTATATGAACTATAACTAAATATATCTGTGCATGGATTTTAAATTCAGAATAAAATTTGATGAAAAAAGGATACATTTTCTATACTATAAGAAATATTTCACCAATTATCACACATTCGAGGTAATCAAAACAACGTAAAATATAATCCGTTAAATTTTTAACAAAACCAATGCACAAATTTGTGAATTATATCATTTTTTATAACTTGTAAAAATTTTAAAGAGATACGATGAAATATGAAACGCAAGGAGCATTTTACGTAATCATGAAAAGAGAAAATTCACGAACTGAGAAAAACACATTTTAAACATTTATTTGTGTAATATGAAATAATAAAACAAAATTTTACATAATTACTTACCCTTACATGAAAATCAAACATATAAGAGATTATTACAGTAGAAATCTAATAAATATTTTAAAATTTGTTATATTTAGTTATAAATTGAATAATTCAAGTTATAGCATCCGCCAAGCTGATATTTATAAAAAACCATAGAGTGGCAAGACATTCACTTAAAATTTACCAGCACAATATGATAATCCTTCAGATTTTAAATTTTTGTTTTCTATTGTATTAGAGATTTTTCGCTTCTTAATTCTTTTGTCTTTTGCAGTTTGAAAAGTTTTAATTCTACTTTGCTTTAATCGGCGGTCATCTCTCGTTTCACTAATTTGCATCGAGGGTATGGAAGTGTTTTGATGCACGTTTCTCAAGGTAAATAGGGATCCAAAATTAAACTCACTTACTGCTGTTACAACAGATATTTCCAATCTTTTCTTTGATTGGAAACTTTCTTTTTGGCAGTGACTCCAGATAACACTGTGCAAACATTCATTTGCATTTTGACTTTTACCTGAAGTACACCGGGACAATATCTCGTTGCTTGCTAATCTCTGGTACACAGGAAGAATCTTCGCAACAACCTCCTCAGTTAATTTTGTCTTCATAACTGAATGACTTTGAGGGGATTCTCCATTCGCCAAAGCTCTTTTGTAAAAACACCAAGAAAGTTTGCCATCAGGACATTTGTTGTGTTTCGGTTTGGTGTCTGTGGAGGAACAATGATAAAGTGTGGCATATATTGCACTTTTCATTTTTTCTACGTCATCGCAATTATCTTTAATGGCTTTTCTGTAAAAATTAGTTAACTTAACTATTGTGGTTTCTTTTAAACTACCAACCTTTTTGCCTCCAATACAAACACCTTTGCTTCGCCACTCTTTCACCTTGCTGCGTAAACCAGTTCCTAAGCGTTTTGAAATATGGTTGATACATTCTTCTTTTTTAATTTGTTTATCTTTTCCGTAAATGTTCAGCGATATCAGACGTTGGAATGTTTTTGAATCTCCGTCTGATAGTATGCAAGTGTAGCACATATTGCACTCCTTGATGGATCTTTGCCACAAAATTGCAGCAGCTTCCATTTCCATACTAGACGAGGAACCTGTATGATTTATCTGACATTCAGATTTGTGACCTTCATACCAAATTGCAAAATCTGGACTATCCCTTGAAAGGTCTCTTACTGCAGCAGTACATTCCGTACAATACTTTGACAGTATTTCATAATCTATTACTAAGCCTGTCAATAAATCAATTACAACTCCTATCCCGTACAGTGATTTATATCCCCGCTTTTGCCAAGATCCATCAAATGACACAGTTATGTCTAAAACACCAGTTTCCTTACCTTCATTGTTCAATTCAAGATGTTGCTTCCTAATTATATTTCTCGCAACTTCGAGGATCTGATGTTTCACCTCTCTATTTTCTTCGGACAAAATTTTAATGTGCTTCGAAAAAGATTTTTTGTCCATTGTATTCATACCAGTCACTAATGAAAATAGTTCCAATCCTGCGTGACCTTTCCCAAGTCTTAAAAAAGAGGAAACCATTTTTTTGTTAATGTCAAAAAAATTTTTGTCTTTTACACGTGCACTTGAAAATGAGGAATTCAATACTGCCTCACAACTAGAGCAAACCAATTCTAGTTTTGATGCCATACCCAGCTGCGTTGTTTTTATAATATTTAAATTATTCATATCACATTCAGGGCACTTTACAGTTGACAGTAAATTCTTCCATACATTTGTATCAACTAATACATAAGTTGGATCATTTTGTTCACTTATCACATGTTCTGCAGAA
The DNA here is from genome assembly GCA_019973975.1 of Trichonephila clavata. Classification (NCBI taxonomy): domain Eukaryota; kingdom Metazoa; phylum Arthropoda; class Arachnida; order Araneae; family Nephilidae; genus Trichonephila; species Trichonephila clavata. Next base: position 76,501 of record BMAO01023566.1, read on the forward strand.
GTGTGTGAGCTTAGAAGAGACAGCTTTCTTTCTGTTGCTGCATTCAGTTCACTAGAATTTAATGGGTAAGTGTTTACTTCATTATTTTCATAATTAGAGGACACATTACCACTTGCATCAGGGTCATTTTCACACACATGTAAACTTTGATGCTCCAGTTCTATTTCTTCAGAGGCCCATCTTTTCTTTGCTTTTAGCAAAGCCTGAATTTTACGTTTTGATGGCCTTCCTTTTGGAACATGATATCGAGAACTAATTCTGTGCATTGTACAAATACTGTTGGAATGATTAATTTATCAAAAAAATTATTATTGAGTATTCAAATGAAAGAAAGGAAAACTTTGAAAAAAAATAGACCTACAATTACGTCTGAAACGACTAAGTATGCTGTGTAATAACAGATGTGAAACAAGCGCGCTAATACGATGTAAACAAACAAAGCGGAAGTAGAAGTTGAAGTTCCTATCAGAATCCTTCTTCATAAAATATGCGATGAAAAAAATAATAATTGAGGCTAAGCATATGCTAGAAACTAAATATGAATAGTTCTTGTTTACGTTCAAATGACAGGGCCACGCCCATTTAAATAGTCGATGGCGCCATGTTTAATTCTTAGATTACTCATAATTCAGTAATTATTAGTCAAAATGAAAAAATTCTTCGACAGAATCATTCTCTGAAATAAATAGAATATTATTAGTATAAAAAATAAAAATCGCAATTTTGACGAAATTTTGAGATTTTGAAGGTCCACCATCCCTTAATAAGCTCATGAAATATTTTAAGCGCTTGAGTGATCAGAAGGAAGCTGCAACTCAACACATTCATTCTGCTGTGTTTTGATTCTGTTTGTTTATTTTAGCGCACGTTTTTTAAAACGCTTATCTAAAGCGAAGATATTTGTTGTTTTATTCTGAAAAAATCATTGCAATCGTCCAAGAAAGATTAGAAGAAATAAATATTTAAAGGTAATGACTCACATGTTACAGATATGAAAGATACGAGAAGTGTGCAGAAATGAAAGTACAAGTAAGTGTGCGAAGGAAAATGCTTCTAGTAAAAAACTTTCAGGAATTCAGACTTCATTAAAGTCAAATCTTGTTAAGGTAAGTGAAAACTTCAAAGAATATCGTATTTTTGATTTTATTTAAACCTTTAGCTCTATTTTGTCAGTATCATGCTGTTTAAAATGTCATAAACCATTAACAATTAATGAAAAATCCACTCCTGGTTTATGTTCGAATTTTGAAATACATTGTAAAAAATGTGGGAGTATTTATACTTTTTCAAGCTGTGAAAACATTGGGAATAAAAATAATGCTCCAGAAATTAACAGAAGATCTATTTTAGCAATGGGATGCATAGGTCAAGGTTTAGAGTCATTACAAACCTTTTGTTCTGTAATGAGTCTCCTAATCCTGTTGAACAAAAATCATATGATGTTATTAATAATAAACTTTCACTTGTTATGAAGGAAGTCGCCGAAGAAAGCATGAACAGGGCAGCTGTCGAAGAAAATTCTTCGTCACCTGATAACATTTTAACGGTAAGTGGAGAAGGGACCTGGAAGACGAGAGGACATTCATCGTTGATTGGAGTATGTACTCTAATGGGGCCGAAACAGGTAAGGTTTTAGATAGGGAAGTGTTGTCCTCATTTTGCAAATGAAGCGACAGTTATAAAGGGGTAAAGTTTGGTATCAAGTACAATAAATGGCAAAAGAGCGCATAAGATTTCACGTAGAAAAAATTATTCTGGCTCTGCTGGTAAGATGGAGGTTGACGGGATGTTGAGGATTTTTAATCGATCAGAAAAGCTTCACAACCTGAAATATTCGAACTACATAGGAGATGGCGACACAAAAACATTCAATGCCCTTTCTGAAAACAATCCATACGGCGATGACCATCTTATTCAGAAAATAGAATGTGTAGGCCATGTGCAAAAGAGAATGGGTACAAGACTTAGGAAGCTTAAATTAGTATATGGTAAGAAGAAATTATCTGATGGTAAAACTATAGGCGGTAAAGGTAGGTTAACTGATAGTTTAATTGATAAGCTTGCGCATTACTATGGTAATGCTATTCAATGCAATTCTACTAGTGTAAAGGAAATGCGGAAAGCCATTTGGGCTGTTTGGGGTCATTCTTGCAGCACCGATGATGAACCGATGCACTGATTTTGTCCTACAAATCCAAATACATAGTGTAAGTATAATGCCGCAATTAATAATAATTTACAAAATTATAAACACAAACCCTCAGTTGCGAAAGCTGTTCGAGATGTAATTAAGCCTGTATTTGCAGACTTATCTCATCTGGCACTCCTGAAGAAATGCTTAGGAGGTAAGACACAGAATCCTAATGAAAGTTTAAATTCATTAATCTGGAAGTTTTGTCCGAAGACGATTGATTCTAGCCTTCAGATTGCAGAAATTGCTGCAAAATCTAGCAACCAGCATTTTTAATGATGGAAATCAAATACTTATTACTATTTTAGAGAAATTTGGCTTAAAAATTAACAAAAATGTTTGTGTGTCCCTGGCTGAACGTGACAATCGTCGAATCTTTACGTCAAGAAAGAGGAGCTCAACGTCATCGTTTGAAGCTCGCAGAGAAAAAAATTAAAAGAGTACAGAAATTGAGCTGTTTGAGCAACAGGAAGGCATATCCTATGATCCTGGAGCATTTTAGCATGTAAGTTTTAAAATTTATTTTCTGAAATTCAATTTAAAACTTTAAAGCCTTTTTTCTCAGTTTGTGTTTTTTTCACTTACGCGCATTGCGTTTCAAAAACTATCATACTTTGATGCATAAAACTTTACAGAATTATAAACTGTATCATAATCTTTAAATCCTAGCTATTTATAGTATTACATATTTGTAATTTTTAAAAATTTCAAAAAAATTAAATTTTTTGAAAAAATTTTTAAAATTTAATTTTTTTATTTTTTAAAAATATTATTTTTTATTTTTTTATATCTAATCGCTACCATCTAATAAGGATATATTTGACTTTATAAATCAACTTATTGCTAGTAATTAGAATTATTATTTCAGAAAATATCATGCGCGTCGTAAAACTTACTATTTGTTTCTTACAAAAATTTTCTTATATTTATGTGCTTATTATTTTTAAAATTATGATTATATTTTAGACATTTATACTTTTTTAAAACTTTATTCCTTTATAAAAAATGTGTAAAAAATCAAATTATTTCATTTTAACCTCAAAGAATTATTTCTAGTCGAAAATTGTTCATATTTTGTGCTCGGGAAACATTTTTAACACCCCTGAGACCCCTTAAGAGCCACTACGGATGTGTGGTGTGAACAGCTCCCTCTGAATTGATGCTGAAAGCATATAAATAGGGTATATAGTGGGACTTTGAAAATCATGCATGGTTATTTGTTGCTGGTGGAATTTTAGTGGGACCAAAGTATCCATCCACGACAAAATAGTGGGAACTTTCAACAACTGGAGGAGTTTCAAAGGGAAAGAATCATCGGCCTTCATGAAGGATGATTTTTCTGTCGCGCAATAGTAGCGGAAAAGTTCCACAGTGATGCGAGTTTGGAAGCAATAGACTGACGGCACCGGACAACTCGAAAAACTGAGAGTGGAAGAAGGAAAGTAACGTAACATCAGCAAACCTGGTCCACATGGCGGTGAATGACCATATAGCTTCTTCCAGGCAGTTGGCAACGCGTTTGCCTACTGTTACAGGTGTATTAATGTAGGCTTCGTGCACCGTAGTCTGCGTGCAGGATTCTTAAATACAGAATCACCTGAAGGCAAACCATCGACGGATGCGTCTGCAATAGACTCATGAACGCAAAGCCTGGCCGGCTGATTGGCAACAAGCTATCCTTTTTGACGAATCCTACTTTAATTTGTGGATGCCACATTCGTGTTAGGTGCTATACCGAGGAATGCTGCCTTCCAGAGTGCATTTTCCAACGTCATAGTGTCCGAAGACCCGAAGTTATGGTCTGGAATGTGATTTCATATCATAGGTGATTTCAGCTTCTACGAATTTAGAGTAATAGGAACAGCAACAGGTACACCTGGTAAGAGCTAGAGCACGAAGTCGTTACCTTCCTTTAAGTCATCCCAGGAGCTATCTTTCAACAGGGTAGTGTACTCCCATATGTTTCAAGGAATGTTCGGGACCATTTCAGCTTAGCGCATGCAACTTCTTCCATGGTCTGTTTATTCGTCGGATATGTCACCTATTGAACATCTGTGGGATTTAGTTGGTTGGCGTCTCGCTTATAATCCGCATCCTAGAGCTCCAAAAGACGAACTTTTAGGTGTGTAAACAAATAATATTGAATTCTCTTCCACAAGCCAGCAACCGTGCCACGTCGTGTAGCACCACTCATTGCAGCGCGTGGTAGTTGCATCTAATACTAATTTCGGACACTTATTATATATTTTTTTGCTTTGAAAATTTATTCATTTATTTGTACCAATACAAGTCGCTTATGTATTACATT